>JAUDYJ010000015.1:8230890-8328390 GCA_030761175.1 Masticophis lateralis
AGGATGGGCAGGCGGTCCAGGCAGGGCGTGGCCGGGATTGTGATGCTGATGCAGAGAAATCGGTGGTGCCGCCGCCCACGTCACGGCCGGGAGGGCCAATCGGAGAGCTCCCTTGCGCAGCATCCGCTGCGGATGGCCCCCGCGCCGCTGTGAAAGGGGCGGAGTGGGGAGGGGAGGGGGAGAGATGGGGAGATAGGTAGACAAGCAGGGAGGGCGAGAGGATGGGGCCGACGGCGGCTGGGCTACTAAGCCCGTGATGGTTTTGCTGAGTAAGCTACCACGGGATGGTACAGGCACAACCTCCCCCTCAATAAGCGGCAGGCAGGGGGTCCCCCGATTTAGGACGACTCGTTTAGTGACCGTTCAAGGGACAAGGGAACTGAAAAAGGGACTTATGACCGTTTTTTGTTATAGATGTGGCTAGTTTGTATTATTATGGGAAAGTTAAGAGTTGAGGTTATTAAGCATTAAGAGTTAATGCTTTATGCATAACAGAGGGAGTCTCTCTCCCCCCCCCTCTCTCGTGTAGACTAGAAGACCTCCAAGAGCCCTTCCAGTTTCTTTTCTATTCCTATTCCCTATTCCCTATCCTATCCTATCCTATCCTATCCTATCCTATCCTATCCCTTCTTCTATTCTATTCTATATTTTATTCTATTCTATTCCTTATTCTATTTTATTCTATTCCTTATTCTATTCTATATTCTATATCCTATTATATCTTATTCTATCCTATTCTATCCTATTCTGTTATATATTCTATATTATATTCTATATATTCTATATTATCTTCTATCTTCTATATCCTATTATATCTTATTATATCCTATCCTATCCTATATTCTATTCTATTATATATTCTATTATCTATATTCTATATTACCTCCTATATTTTATATTCTATTCTATTATATATTCTATTATCTATATTCTATATTCTATTCTATTATATATTATATATATTCTATTATATATATTCTATTCTATATTCTATATCCTATTATATCTTATTATGTCCTATCCTACCCTATTCTATTATATATTATATATTCTATTATCTTCTATTATATATTCTATTCTATTATATATTCTATTATATATATGTTATATTTTCTATATTCTATTCTATATTTTAAATTCTACTCTACTCGCTTTTCTTTCCCCTTTGCCTCCCCACTGTGTCCTACTGTTTTTGTACTTTTTATCTTTTATTCTACAATCTAATAAAATGTTATAATTTTTTTTTAAAAGGGGGGTGGGGAATCATGACCGTTTTTCACGCTTATGACCATTGCACCCTCCCCGTGGTCACGAGATTTACATTCGGATGCTTGGAAAATGATTCATATTTATGACGATTCCAAAGCCCTGTGTGTGTGTGTGTGTGCGTGTGTGTGTGTGTGTGTGTGTGATGTGATCCCTTTTTTCCACCTTCTGACAAACCAAGCAAACGGGGAAGCCAGATCCACACAATAGCCGTGTTACGAATTTTAACAACGGAATTAATTAACTTAACAAACCTGGGAAGAAAAGTCATAAAACGGGAGCCCAGCTCACTTTAACAAAATTTCTCACTTAGCAACATAAACGTGGGGCTCGATTGTGGTCGTATGTTGAGGTCTGCCCGTACCATGTGATGGGTTGAAATAAGCCAACTGCATGGTCGCTCTTGTGTTCAACCAGGCCCATGTCTTCTGAGTGATCTGGATCGGTTGAAGATGCTAAATCCATAACCTGTCCTCCCATGTCCTCCCAGATGTCTGCAGCTGGATTTACAAAACACTCCATGGTCCACGATGACTTTGGGTTCACTATGATGTCCGAACAGAGCCTTGGTAGCCCTCGAGTTACGACCACAATTGAGCCCCCAAATTTATGATGCTAAGTGAAACCATCCTGCAAGGCTTGGAACAGTGGTGGAAAAGAGAAAGGGTGACTTGCCAATCCCTCTCCCAATTTCTCCTGTGAAATCAAAAGCAAAAGCTGCAGGGAGGGAAAGCAGGAAATGCAAACCGACAGTCCGGCCTGTGAGCGGAAACATCTGTCAAAACATCCAACGGAAACCCCCATCGTGGGCAACTATTTGGAAAGTTGGTTTTCTCCTTAGGCAATGTCTGTATAAGAAAACATCCAGCTGCAAGGCAGGCTGGCACAGGGCGGATGGGTGAGGGATCTGTAGCCCCGGTAAAATGCCTGGAGACACCAGATTAGATGGAAAAGAAATTTAAAAATAAGATAAGTTAAGGGAACTAGGCATGTGTAGCTGAAGAGGGAAGGGAAGGGAAGGGAAGGGAAGGGAAGGGAAGGGAAGGGAAGGGAAGGGAAGAGAAGAGAAGAGAAGAGAAGAGAAGAGAAGAGAAGAGAAGAGAAGGAGGGAAGGAAGGAAGGAAGGGAAAGGGAAAAGAAGAGAAGAGAATAAGGGAGGGAGGGAGGGAAGGAAGGGAGAAGAGAAGAAGAAAAGAAGGGAAGGAAGGAAGGGAGAAGGGAAGAAAAGAGAATAAGGGAGGGAAGGAAGGAAGGAAGGGAGAAGAGAAGAGAATAAGGGAGGGAGAGAAGGAAGGGAGAAGAGAAGAGAAGGAGGGAAGGAAGGAAGGGAGAAGGGAAGAGAAGAGAATAAGGGAGGGAGAGAAGGAAGGGCGAATAGAATAGAATAGAATAGAATAGAATAGAATAGAATAGAATAGAATAGAATAGAATAGAATAGAATAGAATAGAATAGGATGAGATGAGATGAGATGAGATGAGATGAGATGAGATGAGATGAGATGAGATGAGATGAGATGAGATGAGATGAGATGAGATGAGATGAAGGGTGATGTGATAGCTGTCTTCCAATACTTGAGGGGGCTGTCATAGAGGGGATTGACTTATTCTCCAAAGCACCGGAGGGCAGGACAAGAAGCAAGGGGTGGAAGCTTGTCAGAGAGAGAGAGAGAGAGAGAGAGAGAGAGAGAGGGGGGGGGGAGGGAGAGAGAGGGGGGGGGAGGGAGATATATATACAGAGAGAGATAGAGATACAGAGAGAGATAGAGAGATACAGAGAGAGAGAAAGAGAGAGAGAGAGAGAGAGAGAGAGAGAGAGAGAGAGAGAGAGAGAGAGAGAGAGAGAGAGAGAGAGAGACCCAATCTGGAAAAAAGAAGGAATTTCCCAACAGTGAGAACAATTTATCAATGGAACAGCTGGCCTCCAAAAGCTGTAGACCATCCATCACTGGAGATCTTCAAGAAAAGAATGGACAACCTTTTTCCGGGATGCAATAAGGACAGGCTTTTGGACCGGTGGACGTTTTCCATGGTCCTTTCCAGCCCTTTGATTCTAAAAAGCAGGTCCAGTTATTTGCACCCATGGCCAAAAAAAGAGAGAGAGAGAGAGAGAGAGAGTCCACAAAGATTTTTCAGTGGAAAGGAGGTGTGGGGAGAGAATTCTGCAGGTCTCTATAGCAACCCTGGTTTCGTTCTGTTTTGATTTGTTTGGGTGGTGCATCAGATGACTTTGGATGTGTCTATTGCAAAAGACAAACACCTCCTAGCACCATGGTGACGAACCTATCATATGTGTGCCATAGGTGGCACATGGAGCCATATCGGTGGGCATACGACGTTGCCCAAGCTCAGCTCCAGCGCACAGGTGCATGCCAGCCAGCTGATTTTCCAGCCTTTTGGTCCCACCGGAACCCGGGAAATGGGCCGTTTCCAGCCTCTGGGGACATAAGGAAGGCCGTTTTTGCCCTCCCGAGACTCCTAAAAAGCCTCTGGAGCCTGGGGAGGGCCCACCGTGCCATCATGTGCCAAAAGCGTGGGAGCGGGGGGGGGGTTCATGTGTGCATGCGTGGGGGTGTGAAGTGTGGGGAGCATTGAATTATGGGTGTGGGCATATGCACGTGGGACACACAAACCCTGCACGCGACGGCCAAAAATTAGCCATCACTATCCTAGCAGTATTTTTTTCCCCCAATCAGGGGAAAATCACACCCTGCTTATATCAGAAGGGATCTCTTTTTTCAGATGTCCCTGACTTGCATCTGTCCTGCAAGCTGTCTATAACGGACTACAACTACTCCTTCTTCTTGGGGAGCAACGAATCATGGGAGTCTGTAGAGATTCTCAGTCATCCATGGTTGTCCCAAAGGGGCTTTTTCAAGAGGCAACTGGATTTCCTTGTTTATTTTTCTTTTGAAGGCGTTTCGCTTCTCATCCAAGAAGCTTCGTCAGCTCTGACAGGATGGTGGGGAATGGAAGGATGTATAGTCCTTGCAGACAGCTGGTCATATGCATCCTCTTAAGAGAGTGGTGTGGCTTGGTGGGCGTGGCTTGGTGGGCATGGCAGGGAAGGATATTGCAAAATCTCCATTCCCATTCCACTCCTGGGGGAAGGATATTGCAAAATCTCCATTCCCACCCCACTTCAGGGGAAGGATATTGCAAAAATCTCCATTCCACCCCGCTCCAAGGGGAAGGATATTGCAAAATCCTGCAAAATCTCCATTCCCACCCCACACCAGGGAAAGGATACTGCAAAATCCCCATTCCCTCCCCACTCCAGGGGAAAGGATACTGCAAAATCCCCATTCCCTCCCCACTCCTGGGGGAAGGATACTGCAAAATCTCCATTCCTACCCCACTCTGGGGCCAGCCAGAGGTGGTATTTGCCAGTACTCCGAACTACTCAAAATTTCCGCTACCGATTCTTCAGAACCTGCTGGATTTTCAACCCTGCTGTAGCCCATAGGGACAAGTTGGAAAGATTCGGATGGCCTTTAAAGATCCACCCACGTCTTTATGGAGAAACATTTGCTCACGCAAAGCGCGCAGCAGGATGCGCTATTTGCTTAAGAGGAGATCTAGTGGGGGCGGGGCGAAATCCAGAGGCAGAAACTACAATCCCCAGAGTGCCTTGCGCCTCCCGTAATGGCTTGCCAGAAGCTTTGATGACTGCTTATCTCTTGTCTTTAATGAAACTGGGAGAGGTGCGTTCTCGCCAAAGGCGGAACCTGCTAGCAAGGGAGAAGAGAAGGCAAGCAAAAACTTAAGGATCGCATTAAACTCGCCCGCCTTGTATTACTTACTGCTTTTTAACCCTGGGAGGAAAAAAGGGGGAGAGGAAAAAACAAGCAGCGAAAAGAAGAAGTGGGGGAAATAAAAATAGAAGAGAAATCACGATGATGCCAGTAAGTCTTATTTTCAATTTGCAAGGGGGAATTGGCTTTTTCCGTTCTTTTCTTCTGGGAATCCGTACGAAATTAAAAAATTGTGATGACAAATATTCTTTTTGATATTTTTTTTTTAAAAAAAACTGGACCGACTAGGAATCGGTCGATCCTTTTTTAATCTTGTACAATTTCTTCGCTCAGTTTTGTCTTAAATGTAGCAATATGTAAAATTGAAGCCCATGGATTTCAATCTTTTCTAACGCTGCTGTCGTTTGATTTGGAGCTGTGGATTCTTGGCTTAAGTCAATGTTTTGTTTCGCTGTTACTTTGTCTTAGAAATTGTTGCAAAAAAAGAGTTGATAGGCACCCAGGATGGTGGTGACAGTTTCAAACTTCTCCCTGATCTCTTTAAGTTGTTGTTGTTGTTTAAAAAAAATATGTTTGTTATACAGCCACTTCCAATAACAAAGTGAGATACAAAATGTAAGGCGAAGTGCTGAAGGGAACTCAAGAATGGCGCACGAAAATGGAAACCTATACACTTCTTAAGAATCACCAAGTTCAGATATTAGACTGGGGGGAAAAGTTCTGGAGGCTGGTAGCACCCTTTCCAACCAACTTTCTTCATCAAAAAACAAAATTTTGGGGTAAACCAGAGGGAATATTTAGTTGGTATAAAAAAATGTTAGAAAGAGATATAAGATTCCACGAGAGAGAGATAAAAGAGTGAGCAAGAAGTCAATAAACGATGAAATTTTTAAAAGGGGGGAGAGATGATGGATAGAGACAAAATTCCTTTCAATATGGTTACTGTATTAAAAAAAAGAAAAGAAAAAAGTAGAAAGTATAAATTGGGAAAATAGTAATACACATATCGATAGATAATAGAATTTACTATAATCATAAGCAAATTAAGGTTAGAAGGTGGAAGGTCTATGATTAGGTAACCTAATTGTATTATTATTATTATTATTAACAGTGTTGTAAAAAGTACATTGAAACTTATAACTTTTAAGGACTAGAAATTTAGGGGGCTTGGAGATATAAGCTCAAGACTCACTTATTCCATCAAGCCGGCCTGACCTAAGTCTTTTCCCCCTTTTAAATGGGAATTTTTAATTTGTTTTAAATTATTGGGATTTTAAATTTTTCAGCCAAATTATTTAATTTCGTTTTAGTCTATTTTAAATTTTGTATTTATATGTTTTATTTTATGGCTGTACATCGCCCTGAGTCCTTCGGGAGTACGGTGGTATATAAAATTCATTAAAATTGAAATCGAAATCGAATAATCCCTTTACCTTGTTTACCTTGTTAACAATTGGCCTTATTGGTGTTTCTAGATAATCGGGATATTGGAATTATCGTGGAATGTTGAGTAATTTTTAAAATATTAAAATATTAGTCACTCAGTAGGGGACAACAAATACATTGTACCAAGAAATAACCGAATAGGCTAGCCTAGGCTAGGCTAGGCTAGGCTAGGCTAGGCTAGGCTAGGCTAGGCTAGGCTAGGCTAGGCTAGGCTAGGGTAGAGTAGAGTAGAGTAGAGTAGAGTAGAGTAGAGTAGAGTAGAGTAGAGTAGAGTAGAGTAGAGAAGAGAAGAAAATGGAATGGAAGAATAGAACAGAATAGAACAGAACAGAATAGAATAAGAGAGTTGGAAGGGACCTTGGAGGTCTTCTAGTCCAACCCCCTGCTTAGGCAGGATATTGTTATCGGTGTCTAAATGTATTTCTGAAGAAAGTGACAAAGAATCATAAAGAGAGCATGGTATTGTTTAAAGACAAAGATGTGAATGTAGAAGAACCCCAACAAATTGTGGGGGGAGGGGGAAGAAAGATGAGTACATATTGGGACAATAGTATTATAAGCACTGGATTATAAAAGAATTTATTATAATTATAAGGTGCATGTTAATGTCAGAAGTTGGAAGATTAGGATTATGTATATTGAATTGTATTATTACTGTTATCATTGTTTAAAAAGTATAGTGACCCAGTCAATACACTGTCCACAAAATATGTGGATGGCTGTTAAAGGAAAACTTTAAAAATAAAACATTTTTTTTTAAAAAATGGGAGAACTTATGGGTTTGGTCCTGATGAAAGCCGATGGCCTTAATAGAATGTGTCCGTAGGAGAAACTGGCTACCAGGTTTCTGAAGCTTTGAACCATGGTTAAAACAGCTGTCCTCCTGTAATGTCAACCCATACTGGTTCTCAGTGAGCCGGACTCTGACGTCTTCGGTTCTCGAGCAGGATTGCAAAAACTTCTGAAGGCGAATTACACACCGTGCCCCTCTTCCCTTGCTCAACAACAGAAGGGGAGAATCCAAGGACTCACACTACCACAAACAACAGCTTGTTGGGTAGAAACTTTCTGAGGCTGTTCGGCAAGGAACTTCCTGTCACAAACACAGTTTTGTTAGTTAGTCTGAGGCAGGGGTAAAATGCTCCCAGTTCGGGAGCCTCTGACGATCCCAGGTTAAAACCCTCTGATGATCCAAGCTGAGTTGCCTGAGGCAGGGGTAAAATGCTCCCGGTTCGGACCGGATCACCTGGTTCGGACCAGATCATGGTAGCAAAAATTCCTGCCCTCCTCGCCCCTCCCCCCCCATGCCCAATTGAGCCACGCAATCATCGGAGGCTTTTTTTAAAAAAAAAATTAAAAGCATTTTTTCTACAACTTCTTCGGCCGAAAAAATGCTTTTAAAAGTAAAAAAAAAAAAAAGCCTCTGATGATCACGCGGCTCAGCTGGGATCGTCAAAGAGGTTGTAGAAAAAATGCTTTTAAAAGCCTCTGAGGATCCCAGCTGAGCGGCCTGATCGGCAGAGGCTTTTCTTCTTTTAAAAGCCTCTGACGATCCAAGCTGAGTTGCCTGATCGGCAGAGGCTTTTAAAAGAAAAAAAAAAGCCTCTGCCGATCAGGCAACTCAGCTGGAATCGTCAGGGCCTTTTGAAAGCAATTTTTTTTATAACCTCTTCGCCAAAGAGATTGTAGAAAAAATGGTTTTAAAAGTAAAAAAAAAATAAAATTGGCCAACCTACCCAGTCACATTACCCACACACACACCAAGCCACGCCCACCGAACTGGTAGTAACAAATTTTAGATTTCACCACCAGTTCGGGGGGCGGGGGGGAGAGGTGTAAAAGTGAACAGGACAGGGGTTTCCATTCGGGCTGCAAAAGTGGCAGGTGAATGTGCACACACTGCTACACTTAACCTGAGCAACCTCCGTTTGTGTGAGCAAGGGGCACACGTGCCATCCTCTCGCACTCTCCCCTTCCACTCCGCCGGTCCACAAAGCCAGAAGGTTATGGAACATTGGAATAGAAAAATAAGGCAGGCTGAAAGTGACGGTTAGCGAAAATAAGAGCTGGAAACCCCAGTTTGGGTAGGTGGTCTATCCTTAATCAGGGGCAGGGGGAGATCACATTCAGGGAGGCAGATGGCTTTATATATTTTTTTGGCTTGGCGAACTTGCCAGAAATATCTGTTTAAGCAACTGGGTTCAGAACCCTGACGTCTATATTTTGCTTCTCCAGAACTGCTTGGATAAATGTACAGCACATGAAAATGCAGTCTATAAAGGAGAATGTTTGCAGCTCAGGGTTGAAATGAGGGGTCTCTCCGACGTTTCATGACCCAGCTAGGTAACATCATCAGTGCTAGTAGGGTTTGTGGAGAGGAGGAGGAGGAGCCACGACTGTGGGGTCCTTGGTGCTCTCTGAGTTTGTTGATTTCCTTGCAGATGTTTCACGGCCCAACAAGGGTACGTCATCAGCATTAGAAGGCAGTAGGGTTTGTGGAGAGGAGGAAGAGGAGGATTGGGGGGGGGGTCCTTGGTGCTCTCCTAGCTGGGTTATTTTCTTGCGGACGTTTTATGACCCGACTAAGTAATATCATCAGTGTTAGTAGAGAGTGGGGTTTGCTTTATTCTAGTGTCAGAGCTGGTGGGAGCAGTTTAGGTGGTTCTTTGATTGGATGATGGTAACACTGATAATGTTACCTAGCTGGGTTGTGAGACATCTAAAAGGAAACAACCCCTACTCAGAGAACACCAAGGACCTCTGAAAGACACAATGTATTCAGGTGTGATTGTGCGATTGTGTGTATGCGTGGGTTACCTCCCTTCTAGCTTCGGGATTTGCATGAGTTTTCTTAAACTTCCTCCTACAGGAGTGGTTACATAAAGAGCCATCTGATTCAAGAGTCACCACTTCCATCCAGAAATCTCCCTCGCAGATTGGGAAACTGTCTGCTGCTGTTGTTGTTGGCTGGCATGGGTATTTTTTTTTCCTGTCCCACTTGTGCTCACTGTTACCACACCTAGGCAAATCCAGTCTCGCCTACACACCTGTCCAAATCTTGGCGAACTCCAGGTAACAAGAAGCACGAATGCCAGGGCTGGGAGACAACGGCTTCCAAATGTTTTCTCGGATCGAAGCACGGAAGAGCGTCAGCCGAGACAGAACGGACCATGGAGAGATGGTCCTCACCTTATGACCACAATCGAGCCCAACCTTTCCATGGCTAAGCGAGACATTTCTGAAATGAGTTGAAGGCTCTGTTTTACAGCCCTTCCTGGCCACAGTTCAAGTGAAGTAAACTGAATCCCTACTTTAGTCACGTTGTAAAGGAAATCGGGCTTCCCCGCTGACTTTTGCTTGTTGGAAGGTCGCCAAAGGGATCATGTGATATCCTCCCCCTGGGATGGTGCAACCATCATAAATATGATGTCAGGCCTGGAAGCCATCTTTTGCATTGGGCCTTTAGGCCTGCCATATTTAGTGCTGTGGGAAACTGGGAGGGAGGATTGTATGGAGCTGGGGAGATATGTAGTCAAAATAACATTCCTTTCTCAGAGAGCTAAGGACATCTTGCCCTGCACTTGGAGGGCTGTGACTGGGAGGCAACTCCAGTTGGGATGATATTTGGATTGGACTGTTTGATGGAGATGTGGGTGTTGGGCAGGGACCTGGACTTTCCTTTGGGTGGAGAAAACCTGGAAGCTTTCAGATTCGGGTTTTCTCAGATGTGCCAATATGACATCTCTAATAAAATGGAACTTTGAGGAACTTCGAGCCTCGGAGTCTTCTTTTATTGGGGATGTTGCTTGGAATTCTTGACATATGAATCAGTTGCCAAGCGTTTGAATTTTGTTCACTTGTGACTGTGGGGCTTCGTAAGTCTGAAAAATGGTCATAGGTCTCCTTTTTCCCCGTTGTCACCGGAGATGCCAGATTCACTGAATGACCTGCATTACTAGCTGCAGGTGATTGACTTAACCACTCTGGCTGTAAAATGGGGCAAAACTCTCTTACGTAGCAGCAGAAAAATTCTGTGCTCAATGAAAGTTGTAAATCGAGGACTTCCAGGATTGAGCTGCTGTGAGTTCCTCTTCGAAAGGGATCAACCTGCAAACATGGAGATTTGTGGAATGGAAAGGAAAAGCAAGAACAATTGTTGTGGGAAACCTTTTGGATGAGAAGCTTATATTGCCAATGTTTAAAGTTTATAGTTCCACATTTGTCCCTAGTGGTTGGTTTATTTTCTTACTATGTGTTGTAATTCGGGCAGTTTGGATAGCCTTTCTGACACAGGGTGGAATTTGGTTCCAGGCACAAGGGTGCAATTGAGAAGCCAAAATTCCTGGAGGCTAATGCTTTGTGGAAAGACCAGGTGTCTTTGCAAATTGCCTTTACAATTCTGATGGGAAGGAAAAGCAAGAGGCATCAATTAGGTGGAGTAAGATGACGGATAATCATGGGTTACCAGTAAAGAGAAATAGCTCACGTGATCAAAAATGACCATATACAGAATTGGCCTATTGTTTCACACTAACCAGCATGGCAAGAGATTATATGTGGACTGCCTCCAATTGCCTACTAATTGTTCCAGTCCACGTGGTTTTATCAAGTATTAATTTCTGGGGGAAAAAGCATCTTTTCTTAATTATTTAGAATTAGAATTAGAATTAGAATTAGAATTAGAATTAGAATTAGAATTAGAATTAGAATTAGAATTAGAATTAATAGAGTAGAGTAGAGTAGAGTAGAGTAGAGTAGAGTAGAGTAGAGTAGTAGAGAACAGAACAGAACAGAATTTTGGAATAGAATAGAATAGAATAGAATAGAATAGAATAGAATAGAATAGAATAGAATAGAATAGAATAGAATAGAATAGAATAGGGAAGGGAAGGGAAGGGAAGGGAAGGGAAGGGAAGGGAAGGGAAGGGAAGGGAAGGGAAGGGAAGGGAAGGGAAGGGAGTAGAGTAGAGTAGAGTAGAGTAGAGTAGAGTAGAGTAGAGTAGAGTAGAGTAGAATAGAATAGAATAGAATAGAATAGAATAGAATAGGGAAGGGAAGGGAAGGGAAGGGAAGGGAAGGGAAGGGAAGGGAAGGGAAGGGAAGGGAAGGGAAGGGAAGGGAAGGGAAGAGAAGAGAAGAGAAGAGAAGAGAAGAGAAGAGAAGAGAAGAGAAGAGAAGAGAAGAGAAGAGAAGAGAAGAGAAGAGAAGAGAAGAGAACAGAATAGAAATTAGAGTAGAGTAGATTAGAATACAGTACAATACACTACAATACAATATAAAGTAGAACAGAACGGAACAGAACAGAACAGAACTTAATGTCACTTTGAATGTACGCTAATCAGCATACATTGGAATGAAATTTCGTTGCGTACAGCTCTCAAAGGGTCACCACCTCCAACACACACTACATAACCATGACAGAATATACACAAAAAAATATATGTGGGTATACGCATAATTTTGTTGTTTCTACATAGAGAAACAACACAGTCTAGTTTGGATATATATATGTACATGGTGAGAAAAATGAATCCAGATAAATTGCATAGAGAGCAAATATGAGGTCCAATGAATCCACCCACCCACCCACCCATCATCTATCTATCTATCTATCTATCTATCTATCTATCTATCTATCTATCTATCTATCTATCTATCTATCATCTATCATCTATCTATCTATCTATCTATCTATCTATCTATCTATCTATCTATCTATCTATCTATCTATCTATCTATCTATCTATCTATCTATTTATCTACCTATCATCTTACCCACCCACCCACCTACCTATTTCTCTCTTTCTGTCTATTTATCATCTATCAGTCTATCTCCATCTCCATCACATGAGGTTTTCCTGGAAAAAATGGACATCCATTTGTCTGCAATGGCGTAAGGACACCTGCCTTGGACAGGGGGTTGACATGAGATCTCCAAGCCTTCTTTTAGCCCTCTGGTTCTACGTCTCTTGAATGGTTACAGCTATCAGATTCAGGCTGAAACAATGTGGAGGACCACTAGAGGGCCCCAAAGAACCTTTTCTGCATACCTTTGCTGTCATCTAGCGGACACCTGGAGTATTACAGTCCACATCTAACAGCACCGTCCATTGCAATCAAATGTCTAGCCGTAAGAGGCATACTGATGTTTTAATTGTGTTGCTTTTCTTTTGCCTCCCCCTTCCCCAAATCTCCTACAGATGCATTTCTTTTTCTCAGATCAAGTGATTCTCCTGTTTGACTTCTGGGATGTCCACAGCGCAGGAGGTAAGCAAACGAACCTATCTAAGGAAAACAGAAGCTGCCCAATCAAAGAACGGTCTTCCCAAACGGGAGAGATTATATGAAATCTGAGCTTTGGCAATGGGGAGGGCCGTTAGGAGCAATTTGCCCTATTGACATGGCAGCTCAGATTTCCTTCAAACACTCGACTCAAGAGCGTTTTTCCCAGAACCAAAAAGTGAACTTGAAAGTGCCACTCTAGCTGCAAGATCCATAGCAACTGCTTTAGGCACAATTCATCTGTTCTTGGTGGAATGCTAAGAGCATGAGTGGGCTTCAAAAATTTTAGCAAGGGGTTCTCTGCCCAGTTGCTGGGTGGGTGAGCATAGCCTAGTCAGCCTCCTGCACCATGAGGGGAACTGTTTTTGCCCTCCCCAGGCTCCAGGGGCTTTTCTTGAGCCTCTGGGAGGGTGAAAACAGCCTCCGGAGGCTCTCTGGAGGCCAGAAACAGGCACCAATCCATTTCTATTCAGGAGCCCTGGCAGCAAGGGTGAAATCCCAGCAGGTTCTGGAGAACCGGTAGTGGAAATTTTGAGTAGTTTGGAGAACCGGCAAATACCACCTTTGGCTGGCCCCAGAGTGAGGAGGGAATAGAGATTTTGCAATATCCTTCTCTTGGAGTCAGGTGGAATGGAGATTTTGCAATATCTTTTCCCCAGGAGTGGAGTGGGAATGGGGATTTTGCAATATCCTTCCCCTGAGCGGGGAGGGAATGGGGATTTTGCAGTATCCTTCCGCCTAGAATGGGTTGGGAATGGAGATTTTGCAATATCCTTCCCGCAGGGGTTGTGAGGGAATGGAGATTTTGCAATCTCCTTCCCCTGAAGTGGGAAGGGAATGGAGATTTTGCAATACCCTTCCCCTGGAGTGGGGAGGGAATGGGGATTTTGCAGTATCCTTCCCCCTGGAGTGGGGTGGGAATGGGCATTTTGCAGTATCCTTCCCCTGCCATGCCCATCAAGCAACGCCTACAGAACCGGTAGTAAAAAAACCCCCTGAATTTCACCACTGCTTGGCAGCCAAATGAGATAGCTTCCAAAATAAATGAAAGCAAGCATCGGTAAATCCTGACGATTCCCGTCCTTGATCTTTTCCTTTGTGTTGGCTTTGGCAAGACCTGATCTGGTGAGGCTGGTTGATCAAGAAAGAAGGAGTAACCGTCGGCTTTTGATTAAGGCCTCCAGATAAACAGAGACAAGTGAACGATTTTATTACTCAACTCTGGCCTGGCAAGGCAGCACTTCTCAGCAGGAAGGAGTGCGTGTTTGTGTATGAAAAGCACTTTTTGTCTTTGTTTTTTCCTCCCCCAGGAGTCAAAAGAGAAGCAAGGAGCAAATCCAGGGAGCTAAGACAAGTTGTTCAACCCCCTGGAAAGAAACCCAATTCCCCGTCTTAATTGCACCCTTGGCTCCCGAGCGAACAAAAGTTGGAGGTGGCTGATTTACACACCCACGTCTTTGCTGCACACAAGTGCAAAGCATCAACCCATTAGATTTTGCAGAACTGTAACTCCCGGTAGATTAGATTAGATTAGAATTCTTTATTGGCCGAGTGTGATCGGCCACACAAGGAATTTGTCTTTGGTGCATAAGCTCTCAGTGTACATAAAAGAAAAGATACATTCGTCAAGAATCAAAAGGTACAACACTTAATGAGAGTCATAGGGAAACAGTCAATATAAAGATACCAGCAACAAAGTTACAGCCATACAGTCATAAGTGGGAGGAGGTGGGTGATAGAAACGATGAGAAGATTCATAGTAATGGTAATGCAGACTTAGTAAATAGTTTGACAGTGTTGAGAGAATTATTTGTTTAGCAGAGTGATGGCATTCGGGGAAAAACTGCCCTTGTGTTTAATTATTCAGTTGTGCAGTGCTCTATAGCGTTGTTTTGAGGGTAGGAGTTGAAACAGTTTATGTCCAGGATGCGAGGGGTCTGTAGATAGTTTCACAGCCCTCTTTTTGACTCGTGTAGTATACAGGTCCTCAACGGAAGGCAGGTTGGAAATAATAGTTTTTTTCTGCAATTCTAATTATTCTCTGAAGCAGTGGTGAAATCCAAATCTTTTTACTACCGGTTCTGTGGGCATGGCTTGGTGGGCATGGCAGGGGAAGGATACTGCAAAATCTCCATTCCCTCCCCACTCCTGGGGGAAGGATACTGCCAAATCCCCATTCCCTCCCCATTCTAGGGGAAGGCTATTGCAAAATCCCCATATTGCCCATATTGGTGAATGGTCCTTAGCGATCTCCGAATTTGGTTGTTTTCTTGCAGATGTTTCATTATCAAACTAGGTAACGTCATCCATGCTAGATGTAGGGCAATATCATCACTAGCACGGATGATGTTACCTCATTGGGTCGTGAAAGGTCTACAGTGAGCCACGGCGGCACGGTGGTTAGAGTGCAGTACTGCAGGCAACTTCTGCTGACTGCCGGCTGCCTGCAATTTGGCAGTTCGAATCTCACCAGGTTCAAAGTTGACTCAGCCTTCCGTCCTTCCGAGGTGGGTAAAATGAGGACCCGGATTGTTGGGGGGCAAGAGGCTGACTCTGTAAACCGCTTAGAGAGGGCTGGAAAGCACTGTAAAGCGGTATAAAAGTCTAAGTACTATTGCTACAAGAAAACCTCCAAGGGCCCTTCCTTCCAACCTTGAGCTACGAATATTCTCCCGTGTTCCAATATCTAAGGAGAAGGAGGAGACAACCTATTTTCCAAAGCATCTGAAGGCAGGACAAAAAGCAACAGATGGAAATCCATCAAGGAGAGATGCAACCTAAGGAGAAATTTCCTGACAGTGAGAACAATTAACCAGTGGAACAACTGGCCTCCAGAAGTTGTGAATGCTCCAACAGTGAAAGTTTTTAAGAAGAGTTTGGAGAACATTTGTCTGAAATGACATAGGTTCTCCAGGCTGGATAAGAAGACCTCCAAGGTCCCTTGCAACTCTTCGTTATTCTGTATTCTGTTCTCCTTTACGGGCCCCTAACTCTGTTTCTGCTGTGTTTTAAACAGGGATGGTACTCTCCGTGTTCATCATCATGCTACTCACCGTGTTATACGAAGGCATCAAAGTTGGCAAGGCAAAACTGATCCGACACTCACAGATGGCTGTGACCACTAGCATCAGCCAGGAAAACCTCAGAGAAGGGATCTCCGTGAACTCAGATGTGGGGTCAGACACCAGTTCCCTAAAAAAGTAAGGAAAACACTGTGTGTACATGTGTTATTTTTTTTTAAATTTGATTTATATGCCGCCCTTCTCCGGAGTCTCAGGGCGGCTTACAATGCGTTAAGCAATAGCCTTCATACTTTTGTATATTTATATTTATATTTATACAAAGTCATCTTATTGCCCCCAACAAACTGGGTCCTCAATTTACCCAGCTTATAAAGGATGGAAGGCTGAGTTGACCTTGAGCCTGCCTGGGATTGAACTTGCAAGTAATTGCAGCAGCTGGATCTTAAATGCTGCCTTTGTAGGAGGCATTACTCCCCTACGCTACTCAGGCTCCTATTTGTTATAAACCCCTCTCCAGTGGTGAAATCCAATTTTTTAAACGACCGGTTTTGTGAACGTGCTTGGTGGGCGTGGCTTGGCAGGTGTGTCAGGGAAAAGATACTGCAAAATCTCCATTCCCTCCCCACTCCTGGGGGAAGGATACTGCAAAATCCCCATTCCCTCCCCACTCCTGGGGAAGGATACTGCAAAATCCCCATTCCCTCCCCACTCCTGGGGGAAGGATACTGCAAAATCCCCATTCCCTCCACACTCCTGGGGGAAGGATATTGCAAAATCCCCATTCCCACCCCACTCTAGGGGAAGGATGCTGCAAAATCCCCATTCCCTCCCCACTCCGGGTGGAAGGATATTGCAAAATCTCCATTCCCACCCCTTTCTGGGACCAGCCAGAGGTGGTATTAGCTTGTTCTCTGAACTACTCAAAATTTCCGCTACTAGTTTTCCAGAACCTGTCAGAACCTGCTGGATTTCACCCCTGCCCCTTTCCCTTCCCAGTTACAGCTGGCGCAAAATTTTTTAAATGGCAATGCCCGTTTCACAAAGGGCACCTTTGTTTTAAGACCACCGAGGGCTGTGCTCCGTTTGTGCTAACTCGCAAACCCGCAAAGCACGGCTTTGCCCAGACTTCCTGTTTATAGCATTCACGTTCTCAAAAAAATTAAAACTTTTTCAGCAAAGTTGCCCGGTTTTTATCGTCCTTTTTTTTTTCCGCCCCGAAGGGGAATAGTTAAACATTCTCCATCTGTGGGTGTCTGGCTGAATCAAAAATTCCTTCCTTTGAAAGAAGAAGAAAAAATGCTATTCGGACCAGATAAGAATCATATAAAATGTGTGGAATCTTATTCAATTGAAGTTTGATTCCCAATTATATACGGACATGTCGATACAGGTTGACTTTAGCTTTAGCGAGAGCAAGGAAATATTTCCTGTTCTCTCCTGCCAGGGTGAATTTTCGACTTTCATGTTTAGGTGTCAGATTTCCCAAAAATCTCTAGTGCGTTAAGCAAGCCCTCTGCTCGTATTGTTTTTTAAAAGATCAGCTAAGCGTTGCCACTTGCTGAGACACTTATTTAGAGAGGGGGATGTACAAGCTGGACTACAGCCACGTCAAACAACGTTTCAGCATCTTCCGTCTTTCGAGTTGTTGGTTAACAAAGCACCTTTGTATTAACAGAGCCAAAGTTGCCAAAGAAGAGATTAGGGGGTTGATGTAACCATCAGCCCGGCTGAGATGGCTCGCCTGGCATGTTGTTGACCAAAAACCAAGACCCCGTGAAAGCATCTCTTGTGAACCGTACCACGCCACTGAAGTAGGGTGGGTGGTGAGGATAGAGTAGCTCTCATGATTAACACACGTAAACAGAACATGCGGATGAGCAGAAAGGAGAGACAGCCATAGACGGTGCCACATTTTCTGGAGTGAGATTTCTGTAGCCCAAAAAGAATCCCCCGTGGGCTAGGACAGTTGTTACGGTGGCTTTAAGGGTTTCCAAAGAGGCAACCAAGTTTAGAGTAACATTTGGTGCAGTTGATAAAACTTCAGCTAGGAGGAATAGCAACAGCCATAGTACTTAGACTTATATACACTTCACAGTGCTTTACAGATCCTCTCTAAGCAGTTTACAGAGTCAGCCTGTTGCCCCCAACAATCTGGGTCCTCATTTTACCCACCTTGGAAGGATGGAAGGCTGAGTCAACCTTGAGCCAGTTGGGATTGAACACCTGGCAGTGGGCAGATTCAGCGTGCAATGCTGCATTCTAACCATCGCACTACATGGGAGGGAGGGAGGAAGGGAGGGAGGGAGGGAGGGAGGGAGGAAGGAAGGAAGGAAGGAAGGAAGGAATAGCCCTTAGACTTATATACCGCTTCACAGTGCTTTACAGATCCTCTCTAAGCAGTTTACAGAGTCAGCCTCTTGCCCCAACAATCTAGGTCCTCATTTTACCAACCTTGGAAGGATGGAGATAGTCAGGATTGAACTCCTGGCAGTCAGCAGTATTAGCCTGCAATGCTGCGTTCTAACCACTGTGCCACCACAGAAAAGGAGGACAAGGGGTGATACGATAGCAGTCTTCCAATGTTCGAGGGGCTGTCACAGAGAGAAGGGGATCGACCTATTCTCTAAAGCACTTGAGAGAAGAGCAAGAAGCAGTGGGTGGAAAGTCATTAAAGAAAGATCCAACATAGAATTAAGGAGAAATTTCCCGACAGTGGGAACAATTAACCAGTGGAACAACTTGCCTCCAGAAGTTGTGAATGCTCCAACACTGGAAGTTTTTAAGAAGATGTTGGATAACCATTTGCCCAGAACGGTCTAGGTTCTCCAACTTGAGCAGGGGGTTGGATTTGAAGACCTCAAAAATTCCTTCCAATCCTATTATTCGATATTCGATATTCTAAAAGGCCTAGTTGATAGAACCTCTAAACAAGGAACCTCATTAAGTTAAACGCTCTTTAATTTGCATTTGGGAAGGATGGAAGTATGAACAGAGGGAAGCTAGAGGGGAGAACTTCTTTTCAATCGATTTATTTGCCTTCTGAAGAAGAAATCTTTTTTCCTTCTTTTCTTTTCACTAGGCGTCTTTCGTGGCATCTAGCGGAGACCTTCCTCCATGTGGTCCAGGTGTTTTTGGGTTACCTGGTGATGCTGGCCGTCATGACTTACAACACGTGGATTTTCCTGGGAGTGATTGTGGGTTCGGCCATCGGATACTTCCTGGCATATCCGCTACTATACCTCAGATAGCAGCGTGGTAGCTTCTCGTAGAGACAGCTCAAAACTGAAAATCAGGCCGATTTTGCAACTGGAATGGATTCTACTGGGACAAGTCCTCTCCATGGGACTTTGATCTCTCGTCTCGGCCGAAACTTCTAATACTCTAAAATAGCCATTGTGCTTCCAATTCCAGATAATTTTTTTCCTAAGTGCCTTAACACGGACTTTTCTCACATCCAGAAAGTTAACTTCAAGGAGAGTATCCATCTACTCCCATCTAGAGGTGAAGGGCACAATATGGTTGTCCTGAAGATTGCCTTGAAACCCTACAGTATGTGTTTGGGATGGGATAGCTCCAGGGTGAAATCCAGGAGGTTTTGGAGAACCGGTAGTGGAAATTTTGAGTAATTCAGAGAATCGACAAATACCACTTATGGCTGGCGCCTGAGTGGGGAGGGAGTGGAGATTTTGCAGTATCCTTCCCCCAGGAGTGGGGTGGGAATGGAGATTTTGCAATATCCTTCCTCCCAGGAGTGGGAAGGCAATGGGGATTTTGCAGTATCCTTCCCCGGCCACGCCCATCAAGCCATGCCCACAGAACTGGTAGTGAAAAAAATTGGATTTCACCCCTGGATAGCTCTGATCAAACTATCTTTGGTCACTCTTAAATCTCACCCACTTAATGTTGATTTGCTTGGGAAATAGAGCCGCCAGCAGAAATCTAGAAAGTGGGGAGGAAGGGGAAAATGTTGCCCCGAAACCTTAAAGAGAGTAATTGGAATACATATCCTATTATTTACTTAAGAGTGCAATAAGCTTTCAAGGCATAGTTGGAAAAATTCCTTCGTCAACACCACGATCTGAAGCACTTTAACGAATCTGATCTGTTTCTATTCTCAATGCTTATCTGCTTTTTTGACTCCTGTTCTCCAGATGTTTTCATGAAGCCAACATCCTGTCAAAGCAATGGGCAATTAAGATTATTCACCAAAGAATCTTTATTTCACAGACTGGGTCACTAATCTAGGAATTCAGGGCCCAGAAAGAACCATCACGATCGCTGTATAGATGTGTTTTTTTTTTAAATACAGGAAAGTCCTCGACGTACGACCACAATGGAGCTCAAAATTTCCGTGGCTAAGTGTGACGTCTGTTACGTGAGTTTTGCCCCACCCCCCATTTTGCGACTTCTCTTGCCACCATGGTTAAGTGAACCCCTGCCGTTGATTAGTCAGTATCCCGGTGAATCTGGTTGACTTGGCTGGTCAGAAGGTCGCAAAATGGGATCACGGCAACGGTCATAAATACGAACCGGTTGCCAAGTGTCTGAATTTTGATCACACTGTTACGAGGAGGCTGTTAAGCATGAAAAACAGTCGTAAATCCTTTTTTTTCAGTGCCGTTATGACGATCACTAAATGAACTGTCGTAAATCAAGGACTTCCTGTAATTATTTTAGAGGAGGAGGGAAGAAAACGAGACAAATTCTGGGCAGGAACTTCAGGATTGAAGTTGCAGTTTCCTAACCTACATCCCCCAATTTGTTTGTCCAAAAAGGGAGTGAAGGTATCACACCTCTGGATAGTTGTCAATAAAGACTAACACAGTAAGGCTGCTGGGGTAAAATTACTAGACTATCCTACTCCATGTGGTAAGAGCTAAGGCCTCTCCAAGCATTTACTCCTAAGTCTTTGTAATTCCCATCTCAAATATCAGTATAAATAGGGTCTGGATGGAAATTGCATGGATTGACCAATTTGAATAGCCATTTGTCTGCAATAATATAGGTTTTTCTGTTCCAGCAGGGGATTGGATTAGAAGACTGAGTTCCCTTCGAACTCTGTCATTCTGTATTAAGAGACGAACAGCTTAATAGCTTGGTGAACAAAAGTCTGCCATTTTAATTTACTTTTACTTTTAATTTACTTGGATAGTTTTAAACCAGTTACCTTATCCCTGAAAAGAATGCTGCAAAGGAAACGAGAGGCCATTTGCCTTTACAAATTTTGTGTGTTTTAAGTTGTCGGCACCCGTTGTAAAAGTGTTGAAAGTTCCTTTCTGGGGAATGAAAGATTCCAAGGAATTCCAGACGATGTCATTTTCCTTCTAGTCCATGATTATTTTGGATGAAAAAAATCACATACAGAACAAAACTTTTAGGTCATCCCCGAATCGTAGACTCTGGAAGATAAACGCAGAATCCCTTGGAATGAAATTTTGCACATCTCTAGCACCTACTAAAACGATGTTAAAATGAAGCAATGGTGAAATGTATTTTTTAAAAAAGTCCAATAAATGTGTTATTAATTCTCTACCGATGCTTTTTCATTTAATAGGTTAATAGTTTTAAATTAGTGGGTTTATCACGTCTTCATGTATGTGTGTCTAATCATGCTACAACTCCCCCCTCCCCCCGTGCAGTTTAATTACCCTGTCTGGCAAGGCCAGGCAAACTTGATAAAATTGGTTAACACAATCAGACTAGCATTCTCTGCCTCAAGCTGAAGAACTCCCATCTCTTGAAAAATGAAGGAGGAGCTGGGCCTGCCCCAAAATTAGGCAATGCGGTTTATTTATATATAAAGGCTGTATGTATATATGTATGTTCCAGCATAACTCTGGAAGGCCTTGAGCAATTTCAACCAAACTTGGTACGCAGGTGTCTTACTATCTGGAAACAAATACTGTGGGGGTAAGATACCCCTAGAAGTGTGTGTGTGTGTGTTCCAGCATAACTCTGGAATGCCTTGAGCAATTTCAGGATTGGGATAAAGAAATATCTGGGCAATGCCGGGTTATCAGCTAATGTCGTATAAAAGAGAAGATTGGGTGAACTAGGATTAAATAAAGCTGATTTTTTTATTAATATATAAGCACATTCTCTTAAACATTTGGTATAAGATTTGCAATATATACTATCTTCGGAGAGAGAGAAAGAGAGAGAGAGAGAGAGAGAGAGAGAGAGAGAGAGAGAGAGAGAGAGAGAGAGAGAGGAGGAAAAGAAGCTTTGGTTCCCAACCGTAAGGCATTAAAAGATGGTAGAATCCGAGTGAACAATTTCCCCTCTCCTTCTCCACTCTCTGAAATCATTTCAAAGAGGAATCACTACAAATTTTTTTTTTAAAAAACAGGCAGAGTGAAACTGGAATGTTACAGCAGCAAATCGAGATGAGGTGGGCAGTGTTGAGTAAGGTGTTTGAAACACGGGCAGTTTGACCCAAGGAGTCTTCCTATTTCTGGATCTGCTGAAGATCATCTCCTTTCCTTAATTGGCACCATAATTTCCTAGAAGTTGAATTCCAATCTTTTTTTTTTTTTTTTTTTTTTGAGATTATGGAATTTCCCCCTCAGAAGAACAATCTTCTGCCAGCAGATCCTAATTGACTCGGGGAAAAGCACCCATATTTTGCTTCTCCCATCCATGGGGAGAAAAACCCAACAAGGAGAGACATTATTTCCATCTTGAGGGATGAAGGTCCTGGGAAAATTGGTTCTTGTAGGCCCATTCATCAGTCAATCCAGTCAACGCGGAGATGCTTAGGAGAGAAACCTTCACCCCTAACTTGGAAGAGGACAACAGCCTTCCCGGAAGACAGAAGAAGCTGCTCTTCCCTATCAGCGATGTAGAGAAGATCCAAGTTGAACTAACCCAACACCTTCTCCAGAACAGAAACCATTCAGATGTCGCCAAGATTCACTACTACTTTGGGGCTGCTCTCAAGGCAGAGCTTGACATTAAAAACGAGAATAAAATGGGACCTTCAAGGAGGTATTAAAAAACACCAAGGCCTAACCATATTGTCCGAAGTCCTCCAGGGATGGATGAAGTGATGGTTAAGTGGTAGGAATGTGCGTGTATGTATATATAAACGTGGACTGGAATGGGCATGTTGTAAATCCAGTGCTAGAGGTTGGAAGCTCAGCTGTGGCTTCCAACTTGCAATCCACTTCACAGATTCAGAAGGGAGGAGAGAGATGGAAATGTACTCTGGTTTATAAAGGCAGGGTGAGATTCTGAAGGCCACGCTCCTGATTCCCACCTGTTATTTCACTTTTGCCAAGACCCCTAAATTTTTACAGGGAATGAATTCCTATTGAAACCAATCCTTCTCTGCAAGAGCACGACTGAATTGCTAAACGTAACCGGCCAGAAACTGCCAAAGCGAAAAGAAAGACCATTTTCCATTTTGTGTCCATTCCCTCATCCCCGATAAATCGTTACTGCCACCACACCAAGTGCATTTAAAACAACAAAACAAAATTGGAGCCTCGATGGCTTCCCACTAGGCTGAAGACTTATGCATATAGGATCTCTCTTTATAGGGTCCTTTTATGGGATCTCTGCTGGTTGCTTCTAAGGTTATTCTGCTCCTTTGCTTCCCTGGGAAGAGAGGAGAGATCCACAGAAAGACAAACATTGATTCAGCAGACAACCTATGCAGGTGAACTAAGAATGCCTGAATAGGCCAAGATAATGAACTGCTTAACAATCCTACATAAGCATGACATATTTGTTCTTGTGGAATATCCTTGACTGACCAATTAAGACATAAGGTCCTCAGCCAGCAGTCCCCACTGAAATAATTTAAATTCCTATAACAGTCTCATCGTATCCATCAACTTTTGCCGTTCCATTCCAAAATCAGCAAGCCTTCAAAAAATACACACCCATTTCTCTAGCCCACATCCACATCTGCATGCTCCCACTTACTTTCTCCTGAAACTAGGGCTGTCCCATCTCTGCGCAACTTTTGGACCGAGATGGATGCCGCGGGGTAAGGATGCAATTGGACCAACTCCCACAGCAATTCTAGTGCTAAAAACATCAGAATAGGAGGTCAAATTAAAGAGATAACCATTCCTAATCATGAACAGCGGTGAAGGGAAGAGAGGGCCCTTCAACAGGAGAAAAGAGCCTTCTACCATCAACGGTTGGAAGAAGACAAAAGGGATGGGACCATCAAACCAAGGTATGGGTCCAAAAGTCAAAATTAGTACCGGTCTGGATCAAGATGGAGAAACCCGATGGCTTCTCTCTTACATTTTCAACACTCCAGGCATTTGTTAGCATCTAAGATGAATTGAAGTCCCTTCTCCAGAACACCCAATCCAACTATACAACTTTGAGTCAAGGAGACTAGTGTGTGTATGTGTGTGTGTGTGTGTGTGGGAAACGCTCCAGTTCAAGACTAGAAAAATCACCCTGGTCCCCAAGAGATGTGAACATGCATTCTGGGGTTGTTCCCTTGTAATTCCTTCCCTCCTCCTCCTCCAAAGGCAGAACTTCTCCAGAAGAATCAAGTGCAACCTAAAATCGAAGATGTTCCTATAACCAGCCTTGGATCGAGACTTGCCTTTGTGTCCTTCCCATCCCACAGGGTCCCCAAATTCTGGTCTCCCCTTTCCGTGTTTATCTGGCCATGAGGAAAACCTCTTCCAAGGGGGGAGGCTGATCTAGAACTGAGTTTGCACCCCTTCGCTTTCATCAGTGACCTTGTGGCTGTTCTCCAGGGGAATCTCTGCTTCTGCCTTGCCAGCTTGGGCAGAGACCTCTTCCTCGCCTGTCTCTTTATTGTTGGGTTCCGGGCATTCTGCTTGGACTCCTCCATCTGGAATTGGGGTTTGCGTGAGGGCAACTGGAGGTGGTTCTGGGGCTTCCTGTTTCTCTCTATGGATCTCTGTGGAGGATTCTGTAGGACAACCATCTTCTGCTTGAGTGGTCTCCTCCTCTTCCTCCTTCCTGGGCTCTGGGGTTCCTCCACTCTCTTGGGTAATAGTGCCATTGCTCAATTGTTCCTCAGCCTTATTGCCATCCAGAGCTGGGACCTCCACCTCTTTCACCAGCAACGTACGGACCTCCTTCACACTGTCCAAGGAATCCTGTGTCTGAGGACTAGGACAGCGGTCGGACCTCTCTGGTTCTGAACCATCTGGAGATCTTTCTAAAGAACCCACTTCATCGTAAGGCAGAGCACTTTCATCCATGTGGATTACGGAGACCACCTGTTTGGCCCGGTGCTGTTTCTCGTCCAGGGGGTCTGTGTCTGATTCGCCGCCGTACTCCTCCCCCCAATTGATGGGCGTCCCCTCGCCGAGCAGGTGTAGGTTGGGGTCGCTGTTGTGCATCACAATGCTGTCGCGGTACAGGTTGTGCTTGCGCTGGACGGCGGCCTCTTTCACGGCTGAAATAACGGTGTAAAGAAAAAGGGGGGAAAAAAGAGCAAGTTGAGAGTCAATTTTCCCAAGTCAAGTAAGAGAACCAGTTCTCCATTTTTTGTAAAAAAAGAACAACAACAGCGAATAACGTAAGATCAGCCCTGTAAGAACGTGCTATTGTCTAAATCTTGGAATGTTTTAATCAATGCAATTGGCAGTGGGAGAAATGCAGATGGAAACTTCCGTATCCTAAGCAAAATAATATTTAAGGCAATATTTTCCAAGCCAATGTTCCAGAGGACTATGGGATTGTTCCTTTACATCCAACAAACCATGTTGGTTAGGGGAATTTCATCCATCCATCATCAATCCATCCACCACCCATTCACCCATCCATCCATCCAACCATCCACTCACCCATCATCTTGTCAGCGTTCCAATTAATAACCCCAACAAAATGACACTCTGAGATAGGCAATTCCTCAAAGTTCCATTTTATTAGAGAAGTCATATTGGCACATCTGGGAAAACCCAAATCTGAGAGTTTTCCTGACCCAAAAGGAAGTCAAAGATCCATCTTCTGCACCCTCAAGTCCATCACATGACCCAATCATATCTTCACACCACCTGGAGACAATCACCAGCCTCTCCCATCCAGGTGCAGAGCAGTTGTCCTTGACTCCCAGAAAAAAGAATGTTGTTATGGCTAAACTTCCACCGCTCCTTGCAATCCTCTCTCTTGCTTTCCCAGGCACTAAATGTGGCAGTTCCGAAGCTCCAAAGGAAAAGATGGCTTCCAGGGCTGACACATCCATCCACCCACCCACTCATCCTCCATCCATCCACCCACCCATCCTCCATCCATTCACCCACCCATCCTCCATCCATTCACCCATCCATTCACCCATCATCCATCCATCCATCCATTCACCCACCCACTTACTAACCACCCATCCATCAATTCACCCATCATCCATCCATCCACTCACCCACCCTTCCTCCATCCATCCACCCATCATCCATCCATCCATCCATCCATCCATCCACCCATCATCCATCCATCCACCCACCCACCTACCCTCCATCCATCCATCAATTCATCCATCATCCATCCACCCACCCACCCATCCATCCACCCATCATCCATCTATTCATTCACCCACCCACCCATCATCCATCCATCTACCCATCCATTCATCCATCCATTCATACATCATCCATCCATCCATCCATCCATCCATCCATCCATCCACCCATCCATTCACTCATCATCCATCCATCCATCTATCCAGTTAGTTTAGAATAATGGGAATTCAGTTCAACATATCTGAAAGGTATCAGATGGGATGGCAGTTTACAAAGATGCCCCCTGCTACAGTAGGATGTACAAACAGCATCTTTCCCACCCACCACTTACAGCTACAATCAGCTACAATTCTATTCAATCAAAACTGAGCCAAAGTCTCTTACCCATCATGATATCTTTCATCACAGATTGCAGGACCACCTCTTCATACGTGTTTTCCACCAGGATGAAGCGGGCAAAATCTTCAAAAATCAGCTCCTGGAATCTTGAGAGGTCCTAATGAGAAGGGGGTGGGGGGAGAGAAAAATCACACCATTGAGAAGTTATCATGGACCTAAGGCCCACAATGATACACCCTGTAGGATCTGCTCTTAGAAAGAAGAGTAAGGCCACAACTGGAATACGGCATCCAGTTTTGGTTGCCACATTGCAACAAAATTGTTGAGACTTTGGAAAAAGTGCAAAGAAGAGCAACTAAGATGATTAAAGGCCTGGAGACTAAAACAATGTGAAGAACAGTTTTAGGAACTGGGCATGGCTAATCTAGAAAAAAGAAGGATTAGGGGTGACATGATAGCAGTCTTCCAATATTTGGGGGGCTGTCACAGAGAAGAAGGGGTCAACTTATTCTCCAAAGCACCTGAGGGCAGGACAAGAAACAACGGATGGAAACTAATCAAGGAGAGAAGCAACCTGGAATTAAGGAGAAACTTTCTAACAGTGAGGTCAATTAACCAATGGAACGGAAGTTGGCTCCAGAAGTTGTGGGTGCTCCATCACTGGAGGTAATTTTAAGAAAGAGACTGGACAGCCATTTGTCCGAGATGGTATAGGATTTCCTGCTTGAGCTGTTGTGGTTCCGTTGCCTGAGCCTGTGTCATCAGCAGATGCAGACTCTGAGAGTGAGGGAGAGGAGTTGGCAAGGCCTCCCTCTCCAGGACCCTCCTCTCTGGCAATGCCTCTGGAGGACACTGAAGGGCAAGAGACAGGCCCAGAGCCAAGCACGTCCCCGCAGCCACAGGTGGACAGTGATGAGGGTAATGAGTCTTGGCTGGACCCTCGGCAGCGACGCAGGGACAGGCGCGCGCAACAGAAGAAAAGGTGTGCCAGAGATTAGCTGAATCACCGGACCACACCCCACAGGATATAAAAGGGGGTGAGTTAGCCATTCAGACTCTGTGACGGACAAAACTAACTCCTTTGAGTCACATTGCAGCTCTGGAAAACAGCAATCTGGGCCTTGGAAATATTCGGACAATTCTGACTGTGGGTATTTTTGTATGTTGATAAAGTTCTTGGCAAGCAGTTACTGGGTGGCTGCCAAGCATCTTATCGGAAGAATTGGTTGTCTGCCAGTTTATTTAACCCCCAGCTGTTTATCTGTGTGTGTGTGTGTGTGTGAGACGGGGACAGAACATGAGCAGAGATCTGGACTAAAAGACCTCCAAGGTCCCTTCCAGCTCTATTCCGATTCATTTATTCTATGTGGCAGCCCATCTACTCTCCATGACAGATCCAGGTGGCCTCACAGAACGGTTGCCTCAAAGGAGCAACAACGATTGAGAAACAAAGCAGGTGTGAGCAGGGACTTAAAAACATCTTCTTCCCTGAAGCCAACGTGGGCCCACAAAGTCTTTGTTGGAAATGAAATAAATGTTCAGCATTGGGGCTTTGTTTGAAAGCAGGTCAGTAGTGCCGTGTAATTTTATTTTAATTAAAAGCATCTCCTCTCTCTTTTTTTTAAAAGAAGACAAATGAAATAAGGAGGCCAGAAGGGAGCTTTTATGGGAAGGTTAAGCATCCATAGGAATCCAGCAGGTTTCCCCAGTTTTAAGGAGCCTTTTGAAATAATAAGGGTGTCACGCCTGGAAGCCATCTCTTTAGTAGAATCTTCAGGCCTGCCACATTTAGTGCAGTGGGAAACTGGGAGGGGGGATTGTATGGAGCCAGGGGAGATATGTAGTCAAAATAACATTCTTTTCTCTGAGAGTCAAGGATATCCTGCCCTGCACTTGGAGGGCTGGAACTGGGAGGCATCTCCAGTTGGAATGGTGCTTGGATAGGACTACATGATGGACATGTGGGTGCTGGGCAGGAACTTGGACTTTCCTTTGGTGGGGAAAACCTGGAAACTTTCAGATTCGGGTTTTCCCAGATGTTCCACTATGACATCGCTAATAAAATGGAAGACCCCTTAACCAGATTAGCAGGGATGGTGCTCCTGGTGGGACTATCAATAAGAAGATACCATCTCTGTAAATTTTACATAAGTCTGAGTTTATGCCCATCTATAGAATAGAATAGAATAGAATAGAATAGAATAGAATAGAATAGAATAGAATAGAATAGAATAGAATAGAATAGAATAGAATAGAATAGAATAGAATAGAATAGAATTCTTTATTGGCCAAGTGTGATTGGACACACAAGGAATTTATCTTTGGTGCATATGCTCACAGTGTACATAAAAAGACAAGATATGAATGAACCAATAAGCAACTATAATTTAGTATTTCAAACACAAAAGATGGAATATGGAATGGAATGGAATGGAATAGAAAGAATAGAAATAGAATAGAAATAGAAATAAAGAATAGAACAGAACAGAACAGAACAGAACAGAACAGAACAGAACAGAATAGAATTTTTATGGGCCAAGTGTGATTGGACACACAAGGAATTTGTCTTTGGTGCATATGCTCTCAGTGTACATTCTTTCTTTCTTTCTCCTTTTTTTCTCTTCTTCCTTCCTTCCTTCCTTCCTTCCTTCCTTCCTTCCTTCCTTCCTTCCTTCCTTCCTTCCTTCCTTTCTTTCTTTCTTTCCCAAGTGTGATTGGACACACAAGGAATTTGTCTTGATAAATATGCTCTCAGTGTACATAAAAGTAAAGATATGTTTATCAAGAATCATAGGGTACAACACTTAATATAAATCGTAAGGATACAAGCAACAAAGTTAGTCATGCAGTCATAAGTGGGAGGAGATGGGTGATAGGAACGATGAGAAGATTAATAGTAATGCAAACTTATTAACTAGTATGACAGTGTTGAGGGAATTATTTGTTTAGCAGAGGGATGGCATTTGGGAAAAACTATTCTTGTGTCTAGTTGTTCTGGTGTGCATTGCTCTAGAGCGTTGTTTTGAGGGCAGGAGTTGAAACAATTTATGTCCAGGATGCGAGGGGTCTGTAAATATTTTCCCAGCCCTCATTTTGACTCGTGCAGTATACAGGTCCTCCATGGAAGAAGGCAGGTTGGTAGCCATTGCTTTTTCTGCAGTATTTCTGCAGAATATTAGATTTCTGCATCTTTTTGCTGGTAAACACACCTATCGAGCCAGCAATTTGGGGGAATGGCCATTTGGACCCTGCTAAAATAAGGGACGTCTATTCCCTTCTAACATTTGTAAGGTCAGAGCTCAACTCCGAAGTCTTCGCTGCCCTCTGGGCTTGATTGTTTTCTAGTAGACGTTACATTGCCCAACTTGGTAACATCATCAGCGTTCGTGTGACTTGTTCCCTGCTTATACCCAGTTACCTCTTGAGCTTGGTTATTATTATTTTCTTGCAAACGTTTTCCTTACCCCTCTAGGTAATATCAACAATGCTGATGCATATAAACGGAGAGAGCAAATCCTATTCCCTTCTAGCACTGATGATGTTGCCTAGATGGGTCGTGAAATGTCTGCAAGAGAACAATCAAGTTCAGAGAGCACCAGGACCCCTCAATCCTCCTCTTCCTCCTCTCCATACACTCCACTACTTTCTAGCACTGAGTAAGTGCTGATGCCTATAAGCAGGGATTTCATTCATTTATTCTACGTGGCAGCCCATCTACTCTCCATGGCAAATCCAGGTGGCCAGCAAATCCAGAGCTGAAGAAGCTTCTTGGATGAGAAGCACAATGTCTTCAAAAAAGAAGCCAACCCAAGAAACTCCAGTTGTCTCCTAGAAAAGCATCTTTGGGGCAACCATGACCTGGGGGACCGAGAATCTCTACAGACCCTTACCCCTTTGCAAGTGGGAGCCAACTTCTTCAGCAGGAAAGGCACCGTGACCTGCAGCAGAGCTTCTCGAAAAAATTTCTTCCGCACCGTGCTGCTGTCGTAATCGTATTTCTGAGGACAAAACAGGATCAGAATCACAAAGGATGGTTCTTTAAATGGATCACGCTCATGGGAAGCTTCGCTAATGAAAGAGCTGCTCTCCTTTTCTCAAGTTGGCATTGCTCAACGTATCGTGTGGTTTTTTTTGTCCCATAGAAGGCTCTTTGGGTTCTGCTGCTCTTCAAGCTTTCATAAGCGCTTGGATGAAAAAGCAAGAAACAAAAGGAGCCTGGTGTAGCTCTGCAGACTAAAGCACCGTAATTAACACCCAGCTGTCTGCAATTACAGCAGTTTGAATCTCACCAGGCTCAAGGTTGACTCAGCCTTCCATCCTTTCTAAGGTGGGTAAATTGAGGACCCAGTTTGTGGGGGCAATAAGCTGACTTTGTATAAAAAATATACAAAAGTATGAAGGCTATTGCTTAACGCATTGTAAGCTGCCCTGAGTCTCCGGAGAAGGGCGGCATATAAATCACATTAAAAAAAAAAAAAAGAATAGGCTGAAGGACATAGGGGAAGAGGGGCGATCCAACAGATGGTCAGGAGAAGGGTGTTGCCTGTTTGCCCTCAGAAATAAAAAGATTAGGCAGATAAGGTTATAATGCCTGAGCTACATCCTTTGTCCTACAAAAGCTTTGGGTGTGGCCTTTTAGAAATTGCTGCCAAACTATTATTAGAAATCATTATAAATATGAGTAAAGGGACATGCTATTATATACTAGGCTGATACACTGAAATTAATTTTAATCTCCTTTAAGCCAAATCAAAATTAGTTAGGGTCTCACCACCTGATTTTCAAATGAAGATGGTGCTTCATTTGGGGTCTACTTCTTCCAGGAACCACCAACCAATCATCCACCCACCCACCCATCCATCCATCCATCCATCCACCCACCCACCCACCCACCCACCTATCCATCCATCCACCCATCCATCCATCCATCCATCCAAACAACCATACACCCATCCATCCATCCATCCATCCATCCACCCACCCATCCAAGGGTGGGTTCTAAATTTTTTTACTACCGGTTCTGTGGCGGTGGCTTATTTTGTGGGCATGGCTTGATGGTTATGTGACAATTCTTTAGGATTTAGCAGAGGTACTGGTCTACCAGGCTTTTAACTGCTTGCAGAGCTGTACCGGTCTACTCATTTATTTTTGGAGGCACCGGTCTACTCATTTGTTTTTGCAGGAACTGGTCTACCCATTTATTTTTGCAGGCACCAGTCTACTCATTTATTTTTGGAGGCACCGGTCTACTCATTTGTTTTTGCAGGAACTGGTCTACCCATTTATTTTTGCAGGCACCGGTCTACCACCACACTGCCTTTTAACACTGATCAGCTGTAGGGCGGCCCTTTGAAGCCCTGCGGCAAGAGTTTAAACAGTTTTCTTCCTTCTAGCTGATCAGCTGGGACTCAGGAGGCAGCAATAGATTGGGGGTGGGACCAAATAAAAGGTAAGAATAATGGGGGGGCAGAACCAATTTGGTGACATCACATTGTCACTGCTACCGGCTTGGCCGAACCGGGAGGAACCCACTATCCATTCATCCATCCACCCAAACAACCATCCATCCATCCATCCATCCCAACCCAACCCAACCCAACCCAACCCAACCCAACCCAACCCAATCCAACACAAGAGACAGGGTGGTGACCTTACCTTGAGCACCCGCTCCAGGATGCGCTGAATTGTCTTGCACAGTTCATCTTTGCTCAGTGACTTCCCCAGCTCCTGATGAAGAAGGGTCTCAAAAGTATAGACTGTGTCATCCATTTGCTACAGCGTCAAACAAGGAAGCGATGGAAAAAAAGGAGAAGAAACAACAGTTGTGACTAGCATAGAATGGGGGGGGGAGGGGTGGAAGGTATGGGAATCATTGCACAAATGTTGCTACTTAGTTATTTGCATCGGATCGTTGGGACTTAAGCATATAATGATAGGATTCGTACGATGACATTAGTTTTGGTTTTCTGTGGATGCCTGTTGACTGAACCAAATATGCTCAGGAATAATTACAGAGAGGGCCACCAGATCAGAGACGGGAAAACCTTGTCCTTCAACAAAATAATAATCAAGAGGACGAAATAGCAATTTTATGAAAAAGGATTTACAGTAAACATTGGAGCCAGAAAGGGGGCACACCCATCTGCATGGAGACCCATGAAAGTATACACGGCACATGAAGAGAACAATATATTTCTTTCCCTGTCATGATAGCAATAGCCCTTAGACTTATATACCGCTTCACAGTGCTTTACAGCCCTCTCTAAGCGGTTTACAAAGTCAGCCTGTTGCCCCCAACAATCTGGCTCCTCATCTGACCCACCTCAGAAGGATGGAAGGCTGAGTTAACCTTGAGCTGGTCAGGATCGAACTCCTGGCAGTGAGCAGAATCAGCAGGCAATATTGCATTTTAATCACTGCACCACCCTGGGAAGGAAGGGAGGGAGGGAGGGAGGGAGGGAGGGAGGGAGGAAGGAAGGAAGGAAGGAAGGAAGGAAGGAAGGAAGGAAGGAAGGAAGGAAGGAAGGAAGGAAGGGCCCAGATTGTTGGGGGCAACAGGCTGACTCTGTAAACTGCTTAGAGAGGGCTGTAAAAGCACTGTGAAGCAGTATATAAGTCTAAGTGGTATTAGCTATTGCTATCATGACAGGGGAAGAAATATATTGTTCTGGCTCCAATACTTACTGTAATCCTTGAGAAAAGTGACTTATGACCATTTTTCACCCTTATGGGTCTGTCTCCTGCTGTAAACTAGAGGGGGAAATCTGAAGATGGCTTTGGAATTTTCTGCTGTCAGAAGTTTTGGTAGTTTCAGGAGATGAAATGGGCACATTTCTATTGCCGAGGGCAACAAGAACATAAAGATCTGAAATCAAAAAAGGAAAGGGGAAGCTGACGTATCATCATTTCAGATCTTCGGTACAACGTGTCCAAGCCCTTCCATTAAAGAAAAATATTTCCAGAAGCCAATATAGCACAAGAAGAAAAACAGAATTATTGGTAAACTTTCCTGGTCACTAGAGGGCTCCAGTTGTCTTAAAAGTTGGGAAGGGCCAGCTCACCTCTAGTTAGCACTGAGACAGAAAGAGAGAGAGAGAAAGGGAGGGAGGGAGGGAAGAAAGGAAGGAAAAGAAAAGAAAAGGGAAGGGAAGGGAAGGAAAGGAAAGGAAAGGAAAGGAAAGGAAAGGAAAGGAAAGGAAAGGAAAGGAAAGGAAAGGAAAGGAAAGGAAAGGAAAGGAAAGGAAATGCGAGAAGAAGGAAGGAAGGAGGGAGGGAGGGAGGGAGGGAGGGAGGGAGGGAGGGAGGAAGGAAGGAAGGAAGGAAGGAAGGAAGGAAGGAAGGAAGGAAGGAAGGAAACAGTTACCGTAATATTTGGGGCAGCTAACTGAATTCTTTCTCAAAATTTGGACATCTTAAAAAGATGGGTGGGCACGTTCATGGATTATAGGCTTCTATCAATGGCTTTTTGACCAAGTTATCTGCCTTAAGTTGCTGGAAATCTGCAATGGGTTCTGAGCTGGCCATAAGATGCAGGAGCTTATTAATTTATGCGAGTTCTTTCTTAAGCATTCCCTTACCTGCCTCATCAGGATTTGGGCACGCTGTTTGAACACGGAGGCACTGGAGACATCAAACCTCTGCTGGAGACCTTCCAGCTTCAGCTGGTCCATCTTCTCATAGCAGGACTGCATCTTCACGGGATGGAAAGCGAGCTGAGAAAGCTTCTCCATGTACTGGGTGGGGGAGGAAAAGAAGGATTTAGAAGGTCCAACTTCTCAGCGAAGTTAGACCCCCAACATCTTTCTTGCTAAGGGCAACACAGTCTTTTTAAAGGATTCCTCCACATCAATCCCTACATTTGAGACCTTCAAAAAAATAAAAAGAGAGGCAAGGAAAGACCTCTGAAGACAATTTTGATCAACTCTCCCTCCAACACATTGTTTTCCAGGCTCTCAACTTTTTTGCCACCCAAAAGAACAACTCCATCTGCTCATTCTTGTTCCCATCAACATTTGTCTTACCTCTCCCAGCTTCTCTATCCCTCCTTCATTGACAATATTCATGTTCATGTCAGTGACATCCTTGAAGAAGACTTCCCGAACTTCAGTAAATCCCTGGCTGGTGGGGATCATCAGGGCTTCCAAGATGGAACTGATGTAGGGTTGGACATGATTCCGGACACAGACCTCAGCTTTGGAGAAGACGGAGGCTGGAGGAGAAGAATAGTAGAAGGACAACTCAGACCCGCCATCTCTCTTTATTTAAGAAACCCAACAAGCCCAATCCAGATTGCCCAAGAGAAAAGAAACTATGGTGGATCTCCATCCAGTAAAATAGATATAAGGAACCTGTAGTTCTCCAGATGTTTTTGAATATCTAACCATGCTCAAGACCTTCAGGAAGCCACGCCCAATGGACCTAGCCAGTTTGGGCAACAATAGATATTACAATGGAAGAAAAATCTACAATTAGCGGTCAAAATTCACTACTGTAACTCACCCCGGATTTTGTTGGCCAAATGTTCCTTGGACTGGATGATCTGATCCATATCCGTCCGGATGATGCCCTTCATTTCTGGGATCTGATGCTCACATTTGGCCACTAAGGAATCGTAATGAGAAGTCGCCTGGTCACACACCATCCTGTACACGGCATCTGAGATCTACCAAAAAGGGAACAGTTGATGATTGTAAGAAAAAAATTAGACCGGTCAACCCAAACAGGGAATTTCATGACTCTTTTTAAAAAAAAAAAAACAGGAAAGGGGGAAATCTAGCAAACCACAACGAAGGATGCAACGAAGAAACAAAAATTATGACTCGTTCATCGGACCAAATAAATAAATAAATGAAGACTTGTTATAAATTGTACGTTCCATGTTTATATTTATTTTATAGAAAGGCAGTTTTATAGAAAGGCAGTTCTGTTCTTCAACCTGGAATAAGCCACAGGTTATAAAAATATCAGGAAGGAAGGAAGGAAGGAAGGAGGAAGGGAGGTAGAAGGGAGGGAAGGAGGAAGATATGAATGAGAAGAAAGAAAGAAAGAAAGAAAGAAAGAAAGAAAGAAAGAAAGAAAGAAAGAAAGAAAGAAAGGGATATGGGAGAAGGGAAGGAGGGAGGGGTGAAAGGAAAGGAAGAGATAGTAATGAGAGAAGGAAGGAGACAGGAATGAAAGGAGGAAGGGAGGGAGGAGAGAGGGAGCGAAGGAAGGAAAGAGAGAGGAAGGAGAGAAGGAAGGAGGGAAGGAGGGAGACATGAATGAGAAGGGAGAAAGGAAGAGTTATAGGAGAAAGAAAAGAAAGGGAAGGGAAGAAAGGGAAGGGAAGAAAAGGGAAGGGAAGAAAAAGGAAGAAAGGAAGGAGACAGGAATGAGAAAAGGAAGAAAGGAAGGGAGGGAGAAGGGAGGGAAGGAGGGAGACAGGAATGAGAGAAGGAAGGAAGAAAGGGATATGGGAGAAGGGAAGGAGGGAGGGATGAAAGGAAAGGAAGCGATAGCAATGAGAGAAGGAAGGAAGGGAGGAGGGAGGGAGGGAGATATGAATGAGAGAGGAAGGAAGGAGACAGGAATGAGAGAAGGAAGGGAGGAGGGAGGGAGGGAGCGAAGGAAGGATGGAGAGAGGAAGAAGAGAAGGAAAGAGGGAAGGAGGGAGACATGAATGAGAAGGAAGGAAGGAAGGAAGGAAGGAAGGAAGGAAGGAAGGAAGGAAGGAAGGAAGGAAGGAAGGAAGATCAGTCTAGGCATGCTGTAAGTTGTATACATCAGATCAGCTCTCTTTTTTGTCTTCACTGCTTTCTAAAGTTTCAAGCAAACACCGGTTTTCATTGAAACATTGACATTAAGAAAAAACTTAAATTTTCCAGGAAAGCCAGCTCAAAAGTCTTGTTTTTCTTGGCATTCCTGCAGGATCCACCCACCCACCCACCGACAGACAGCCTTGACATATAATCTAGAAATATGTACAGTATACTGTATATTATGGGAAGAAGCCTTGGGCAAGGAAATGGGGAGGTTAATAAAAAAAAAAAACAGGGTTTTTTTCATCAACAGAGAGATATGTTGGAAGACATATCTTGAGAGATATGCTGGAAGACAAAGCTACAATGCATTCATCGAGCAAACACCGAGTGTTGAATACTTGCTTTTAAAAATAAGATTTTGTGTTGGCTCACATGGAAATATTTATCTTTTTAAGGAATACATTTATTTCCACTCCCTCCCAAAAAAGCCTGACATTTTGAGACAGAATTATCTCCCTGTGAACTAAAAGCTAAATATACCCGTTTCAGTGGTGAAATCCAATTTTTTTTTTTACTACCAGTTCTGTGGGTGTGGCTTGGTGGGCGTGGTGTGGCTTGGTGGGCATGGCAGGGGAAAGATACTGCAAAATCCCCATTCCCTCCCGACTCCTGGGGGAAGGATACTACGAAATCTCCATTCCCACTCCAATCCAGGGGAAGGATACTCCGAAATCCCCATTCCCACCCCACTCTAGGGGAAGGATACTGCAAAATCCCCATTCCCTCCCGACTCCTGGGGGAAGGATACTACAAAATCTCCAATCCCACCCCAATCCAGGAGAAGGATACTGCGAAATCCCCATTCCCTCCCGACTCCTGGGGAAGGGTATTGCAAAATCTCCATTCCCACCCCACTCTGGGGCCAGCCAGAGGTGGTATTTGCCGGTTCTCCGAACTACTCAAAATTTCTGCTACCGGTTCTCCAAAACCTGTCAGAACCTGCTGGATTTCACCTCTGCCCTGTTTCCCCGAAAATGGAACCCGACAGAAAATAAGACCTAGCACGATTTTTCAGGATGCTCATAATATAAGTCCTACTCCCCAAAAATAAGCCCCAGTTAAAATTGTTAGCCAGATGGTTGCATTTAGTACTGTATTTTCCCCCAAAATAAGACCTAACCAGAAAATAAGTCCTAAATCGTCTTTTGGAACAAAAATTAATGTAAGACCCAGTCTTATTTTCGGGAAAACACAGTAGATGGAGACCGAACACCCTATAGCTATAAATTGAAACACACAGAAGCCTGTTTCTCGCTCCTTCTCGTCACCTGATCATATTTTTCAAAGACATTTCTTGGATGATGCTTTTAGACCTTCAAGGTGTTCTGGTAGAGAAACTGGCTGGAAGGATTAGAGTTTATTTTAGTTTTGTACTTGGCTGGCAGCCCAGATATTGATCAAATAAAGGTGTGTTGGAGCAGGTTTTTGTTTTTGGAAAAGGCAGGGAGGGTGAGAAAAAGAAGAAGAATTTTTATGCCGAAATGAGGTCACGCCTAATGACACCGACACAGCAACAAAATGAAAAACAGAGACTCCTTGTTTTACCAAGTCAAAAGCCTGCAGGGACATCAGTCTGCAAATATCTATCTATCTATCTATCTATCTATCTATCTATCTATCTATCTATCTATCTATCTATCTATCTATCCATCCATCCATCCATCCATCCATTGTATGTATATCTATCTATCTATCTATCTATCTATCTATCTATCTATCTATCTATCTATCTAATATCTATATCCATCCATCCATCTATCTATTTATCTAATATCTATATCTATTTATCTATCTATCCATTCATCCATCTATTTATCTAATATCTATATCTATTTATCTATCTATCTATCCATCCATCCATCCATCCATTGTGTGTGTGTGTATGTATTGTATGTATCTATGTATCTATCTATATCTATTTATCTAATATCTACATCCATCCATCTATCTATCTATTTATCTAATATCTAATATCTATATCTATCTATTTATCTATCCATCCAACCATCCATCCATCCATTCATCCATTGTATGTCTGTCTGTCTGTCTGTCTGTCTGTCTATCTATCTATCTATCTATCTATCTATCTATCTATCTATCTATCTATCTATCTATCTATCCATCCATCCATCCATCCATCCATCCATCTATTGTATGTGTATGTATGTATGTATCTATGTATCTATCTATCTATCTATCTATCTATCTATCTATCTATCTATCTATCTGCTTACCTACCTACCTACCTAATCTCTCTGTCTCTCTCTCTCTACCTAGCTACCTAATCCATCCATCCATCCACCTAAACAAACCATCCATCATCCATCCATCCATCTATCTATCATCTATCATCTATCTATCTATCTATCTATCTATCTATCTATCTATCTATCTATCTATCTATCTATCTATCTGCCTATCTGCCTATCCACCCACCCACCCACCCATCCATTATCAGTCTATCAATCAATCTACCTCTATCATCTGTCCATCCATCCATCCCAAAAGGTCACATTAAAAATTGAAATGAAAATCGGGCCAACTGTTTGGGCACAAGATTTCTACAGCACGATATTTCAAGGATGGAAGAGACTTCCTGCTAGTTCAGAAAAACTACACCTTCCTCCCAGATGACTCCTTGCTTCTGGAATTCACAACCCTCCTGCCCAGGGTGGCCCCGCCCACGGCGGTGAACACACTTTTGCAGTCAAAGAGGACTAGTCACTTAGAAATGGAATGCAAAGAAACGAGGTTGGGTTGACAGAATGTTGAGGAAGAGACCGGAATAATAACGTATTCTGTCTTTGTTATTCCAACCTCTGGGCAAAACGATAAGTTTGTAAGTTGAATAAACAGTAGCGGTAATTTATCTCAGGCATATTTCATGCACATGACATCACGCAAATTAATATTTAAAGCAGAGTTATTAGCTTCTGGCAAACAGCACAGAGAAGTCTCGGTTTCTCACAATTCTGCCACGATTTCGTTCATTGCCAATGTGAAAATGTCAGCAGCGGGTCACAAAGAGAGAGATTTTTCCCGGGCTTGGCCTAAAACTCCAAGCTTTGCAAAAGTGCAAATGAATTTTAGAGGGAAAAAATCCTACTGGAGGGGAGAACACCCAAGCAAAGTGGCAGGGACCAAATGTCCCCGATCATCATTATGGCACAAAGAAGAGGCCGAACACCGAACACCGAACACCGAGAGGAGTTTTTGGGTGGAGCGTTAGAAACTTTAGGCCATAAGAACTGTTTACAATTTCCTTTTTTTAAAGAACCAATCCTCGTTTCCATGCTAGATCCAATCTCTTGTCCCTTCTCCTTATCTATCTTCTCCTTTCTTTTTCCTTCCCCTTTTCCTTAACTGTTTTTTCCTTCTCTATATTCTCCTTTTCCTTCTCTATCTTTGCCTCATTATCAATCTTCTCTCTTTCTCCTTCTCCTTTTTCTTAACAGTTTTCTCCTTCTCTATATTCTCCTTTTCCTTATCTATCTGCGCCTTCTTATCAATCTTCTCCTCTCTTTTTCCTTCCCCCTTTCCTTAACTGTTTTCTCCTTCTCTATATTCTCTTTTTCCTTCTCTATCTTCACTTCCTTATCAATCTTCTCCTCTCTTTTTCCTTCCCCTTTTCCTTAACTGTTTTCTCCTTCTCTACATTCTCCTTTTCCTTCTCTATCTTCGCCTCCTTATCAATCTTCTCCTCTCTTTTTCCTTCCCCTTTTCCTTATCTATCTTCTTCCCCTTCTCCCCTTTCTCCTCCTACTTATCAATCTTCTCCTTCTCCTTCTCCTTATCTATCTTCACCTTCTTATCAATCTTCTCCTCTATCTTCTCATTCTCCTTTTCCCTCCCCTTTCCCTTCTCTATCTTTTCTCCCTTCTCTATCTTCTTCCTTCTCCCCTTTCTCCTCATCTATCTCCTCCTCCTCCATCTTCCCCTTTCTTTCTCATTCTCACTTTTCTTCTCCATTTTCTCCTTCTCTATCTTCTCCTCTCCTTTCTCCTCCTACTTATCAATCTTCTCCTTTCTTGTTCTCCTTCTCTATCTTCTCCCTTCTCCCCTTTCTCTGTCTCATTTATTTCCTCTTCCTCCTCCATCTTCCCCTTCTTTTCTCATTCTCATTTTTCTTCTCCATTTTCTCCTTCTCTATCTTCTCCTTCTCCTTTCTCCTCCTCATCTATCTCCTCTTCCATCTCTATCGTCTCATTCTTATCTATCTATCTATCTATCTATCTATCTATCTATCTATCTATCTATCTATCTATCTATCTTTGTACTCTCTCTACTATCTATCTATATCATTATCTCTCTCTCTCTCTCTCTCTCTCTCTCTCTCTCTCCCTCCCTCCATTGCACCTTCTAGCAGCGACTTCCCTAAGGTTCTTGCAACACAAGATGGTCCCTACCTGAATCCATGCCCTTTGTCTCTCTTGCTCTTTGCCCTTCAGCCGGGGGCCAATCGTATTCTTCAGCTCAGGCAGGAGCTCCTCCATCACCAAGTTGCTCAAGATCTAGACAACGAAAGAATCACAGCCTGTCAGTCACAACCACGTCCCCATTCACCTGCTGTTTCTCAGACAACTCTCCCCTTCATTGGTTTATTATTTCATTCCCCTCATCCCAAACTGTCTCACTTGGAGTCAAATCTGGGAAATGAAAATGTTGAAGGCCCACAAGGCCAGGATTCTCCTCTCCCCTACTTCCCCACTCCTTCCTTCCTTCCTTCCTTCCTTCCTTCCTTCCTTCCTTCCTTCCTTCCTTCCTTCCTTCCTTCCCTTCTTCCCACCCTTCCTTCCATTCTTCCTCCCTCCCTTCCATTCTTCCTCTTTCCTCCTTCCTTCCTTTCCTTCCTTCCTCCCTCCCTTCCATTCTTCCTTCCTCTCTTCAATTCTTCCTTCCTTCCTTTCTCCCTCCCTTCCCTCCTTCCTCCATGTCCTCCCTCCCTTTTCCCAATTCCTTCCTTCCTTCCATTCTTCCTTCCTTCCTGCTCCCTCCCTTCCCTTCTTCCTCCATGTCCTCCCTCCCTTTTCCCAATTCCTTCCTTCCATTCTTCCTCCCTTCCTCCCTTCCCTCCCTCCCCTTGCAGTGCCAAATGCAGTTCTCCACCTCTGCTACATCCCTACTTCCCTGGGGACGACACTACTACAGTTTCCAATGGAAGACTTTTGCCCATGCCTCAACCGAGCCTCGAGGGTGGGTGTGCAACACCATAAACAGGGTGGGATGAGAGAGATGGCAAGTCTCAACCCACAAGCCTCTTGCTAACAACTTCCATTCAAGTCATCCAACAGCCAAAGGCACCAAACTGCTAACACACTCTTGTCTACTCAACTGTTCCAACAGTACAAGGAAAATTGGCCAGCAGTTAATCAATCCAAGCTTCCTTTTCTTAATTATTTAAAAAATTATTCAAAATTGCATGCATTTAAGTCAGAGGAGGGTTGCCAAGGGGGCTTCGGAAGCCAACTAGCCCACCCCAACCACCCTGAAACTCATAGCTAGACCTTTCCAAATACATAACACTCACCTGGGCTTCGTTGCCACAAAGCATATCCCAGGTGCCGTATTGCTCCTTCGACTGGCGATACATCCGCACAGCATCGGTGAATGCAGGAGCCTCAACTTTGGACTCTTCTGGAATTCCTGGAAAGGAGTGAAGCAGAAACAGGCAGCTAAGATTACTTCAACCCTGTTTTGAGACTCCTAAGAAAAGAATTCAATGGACTGGGGACCCCATGTGATGAATTCAGACAGAGCTGAGAAGGTTTTGGTCCAAAGATCACCTTCAAAAAAAACAAAGTCTATGATAGCCATCTCTCCATTGACACCTGAAGAGGAGGTGGAGAGGAAGAGGAAGATGAGGAGAAAGAAGAAGAGGAGGAAGAGGAGGAGGAGAAAGAAGAAAAAGAGGAAGAGGAAGAGGAAGAGAAAGAAGAAGAGGAGGAGGAGGAGGAAAAGGAGGAGGGGGCTAAGGAAGAAAAGGATTAGAAGAATAAGAATGAGACGGAGGAAGAAAGAAGGAGGAGGAAGGGGGAGGAGGAGAAGGAGAAAGAGGGCAAAAGAGAAGAATGAGAAGAATAAGAAAGAGAAGAAGGAAGAATGGAGGAGGAGAAGGAGAGCAGGAGGGAAAGGGCAGAGGAAGAGAAGAATTAGAATGAGAAGAAGGGAGAAGGAGAAGGAGAAGGAAGGAGGAGGCAGAAGAGAAGAGAAGAATAAGAAGGAGGAGGAGGAGGAAGAGGAGGGGAGGATTATAAATCTTAGCTCATTCATCCTGAATTACCTAGAATCAAGTGTTAAAAATCTTTTCCCAGAATGGCTAGATTTGAATTTTTATCTTCCATGGCATCTGTTTTTTCTTTCTCTCTTTCTTTTATTCAACACTCAAGAGAAATTATAAACTGTGAGTTACCCCCTGACAAAAACTGTGCTTTTATATTTTGATCTTTCTAGCCCTGGTTTTCAAAAAGCCTTTATCCCTTCGTAATCTTGTCTCATCTTCCTCTTTTTTTTTTTTTTTTGCATATAATTTTGTTTAATTTTTATTTCTCATGAACGTATTTAGGTGTACAGTCTCTTATCCATCATTAATCATTCATCTTATCCTTGTAACTTTCATTTTTATTTGTTCGTCCTCTTCCTCTTAATTTCTCCACCGCACCGCCCATCTGGTCTTTGGAACCCAATTATGGCACCCGTCTTAAATAACTGCTTTGGTGCCACAACTGAAGAGAAGGAGAAAGCCACGGGGTTGAAGCCACACTTTCGTGGCACTTGCATTCGTTCCAAAGAGAAATGCCTCTCGTCTCGGGCCTTGAATCTGGCAGAAGTAAATCACGGCCGGGGAAAGAAAAAAAAAAAAAAAGGGGAAACATCCAAATTTCTATCCAGATTTCCATGGGGGAAGAACAAGTGTGACTAAGGAAGATGCTGGGAGAATGAATCAGAGAGACGGCATCATTTCTCTGCTTCAAGCTTTGCAAAATTGACTCCCCCGCAGGAAGGAAAGAAAGAAGGAAGGGGGTTCCTTGTTAAGGCTTTCCCAGTGGCATGTCTGGGATTCCTTCTTTGTGATTCAGGGGGAAAGGACTGCGGAACTGGAGAGGCAATGGAGAAATGAGTGGGTGGCTACTTTGGCTCTTCTCTTCTCTTCTCTTCTTTTCTTCTCTTCTCCTTTCCCTTTCTCTTCTTCCTTCTTCTCTCCCTTCTTTCTTTCAATTTCCCTTCCTTTCTTCCTCTCCTCTTTTCCTTCCTTCCTCTTCCTTCCTCCTTCTTTCCTTTTCTTTCTCTTCCTTCCTTTTTTTGCTTTCTTTATTTCTTTCCTTTCCCTTGCTCTTTTTTTCTTCCTCCTTCCTTCCTTCCTCTTTCTTTTTTCTTTTCCTTTCTTTTTTCTTTATTCCCTCCCTCCCATCCTTCTCCCCTCCCCTCCATATACTCCTTCCTCTTCTTTCCTTCCTTCTTCCCTCTCCTAGCCTCGCTTCTTCTTCCTTCCTTCCCCTTTCTTTCTTTTCTTTCTTTTCCTTTTTTGTTTTCTTTTTCCTTCCTTCCTTCCATCCCTCCCTCCCCTCTCCGCCCCATACTCCTTTTTTCCTCTCCTCTCCTTGCCTTGCTTCTCCTTCCTTCCTTCCTTCCTCTTTCTTTCTTTCTTTCTTTCTTTCTTTCTTTCTTTCTTTCTTTCTTTCTTTCTTTCTTTCTTTCTTTCTTTCTTTCTTTCTCTTCCTTCCTGTTTTTGCTTTCTTTATTTCCTTCCTTCCCTCCCTCCCATCCCTCTCCCCTCTCCTCCCCATGCTCCTTCCTCCTACTCAGAATAAAGTGAGCTGTTTTGGGAGCTGAAAAGTGGATGAATCGAGCAAAGGACATTCACGACACTGCAGGAGGAAGAAGCCGAGCGACGGACGCCACAAAGCATCAGCAGGGAACCTGACAAAACCCGAGATAAATACAGCAAGCAGCCACTTTCCAACGATGTTATAAAATACCGCAGCTGACAGCAAGCAAGAAGGCCCAGCCCAGCCGAAGGAAAAAAGGGAAGCGTGGGAAGAGACGCTGTGGCTGAGACAGCCCCATAAATCCTCTTGGTCTTTAGTATCTCTGTTAATCACACCCAGCGAGAGAATCAGGAATGAACCGACAAAAGGGTGGGGGGGGGGACTACAAGGAGAAACACAGATGCTGGGAGCATCAAAACATATTTTCCTCCCCTCTTCCTTAGTTATGCAGGATGCATGGATCATCTCTCCACAGAAAGTGGGGGGGGGGGCAGAGACGCCAGGGGCTCAGGAAATGAAACCCCACGTGTCTAATCTCCGACGAGACCCCGAACGTTGCTGGTTGTTTCGGAAGCGGAGTAGACATTGCGGCACAGGACACACACGGCACGTAGAAGCAGGCACCTGGCTGGCTTCCTTCGCATTTCCTTTGCAGGAAAAGAGAGCCCTACCAAAGGCGAATTTTCACGCAGAATCTTCCCTCTTCTGGAACTCGAGGGAGATTCTTCTGGAATCTCCTGGAAGGAACGGAGAAACTTCCCAACAGTGAAAAACAATTCACCAGCGGAACGACTTGCCTCCAGAAGTTGGGGGGGGGGGGCTCCTACACTGGAGATGTTTAAGAAGCGATTGGACAGGGTGGTACAATAAGGTCTTCGACTTGAACACAGGGGGTTGAGCTCGAAGACCTCCAAGGACCCTTCCAAACTCTCGTTATACTATAATCCCAGATCCGTTAATCTGTGGAACGCCTTCGATCCAGAAGGTGTGTTTGCTCCATCGCTGGAGGCTTTTTAGAAGAGATTGGACAGCCATTCGTCTGGAATGGTAGAGGGCCGTGATGGTGAACCTATGGCACGCCTGCCCGGAGTGGCACGTTGAGCCATGTCATCTGGCACGTGCAGCGTTGCCCATTCCTCTTCCGGGTTTTTGGCACGCATGCGCGCACGGCGATCAGCTGGCCTTTTTGCTGGAAACTAGTAAAGCCGGTTTTCCGTTTTCCTGCGTGAGCATGCGTGCCAGAAACCCGGAAGAGTAGGTGGCTGAACCGGAAGTTCAGTAGCTGACACCGGAAGTTCATTTTCGGGGCTCACGCATGCGCCCTGAGCAGCTCCTCTTCCAGACTGCGGCCCAGATGTGCATGCTCTCTTTCTCTCTCTCTCTCTCTCTCTCTCTCTCTCTGGCACTTGGTGCCAAAAATGTTCGCCATCCCTGGTCTAGGGCCTCCTGGCAGTGGTGAAATCCACATTTTTTTTACTACGGTTCTGTAGGTGTAGCTAGGTGGGTGTGGCGTGGCGTGGCTTCATGGGCGTGGCAGGGGAAGGATACTGCACAATCTCCATTCCCACCCCACTCTGGGGCCAGCCAGAGGTGCTATTTGCCAATTCGCCAAACTGCTCAAAATTTCCGCTACCGGTTCTCCAGAACCTGTCAGAACCTGCTGGATTTCACCCATGCTCCAGTGGTGGGTTATCCCCGGTTTGGACCGGTTCGCCAGAACCGCTAGTAAAACTGACGTGAGGCCCTCCCCACCACCCTGGATGTCATTATCGGCGATCTACGCACGCACAATCCCGTTGCGAACTGGTAGTAAAGGTAAGTAGAACCCACACCTGCCCTGCTCCATGATCTCTTCCAACTCTGTTATGGTCTAAGATGTACAGTAGATTCTCCAGAATGCTTGAGCTAGACGAGAAGACCTCCAAGGTCCCTTCCAACTCTTGTCATTTATTTATTGATTTATTTATTGGTTCAATTTATATGCCGCCCTTCTCCGGAGACTCAGGGCGGCTTACAATGCATTAAGCAACAGCCTTCATACTTTTGTATATACCTGCTTAGTAGGGCTTTTGGCCCACCCTAAGCAGTGTTCTTTTTTATATAAAGTCAGCTTATTGCCCCCACAATCCGGGTCCTCATTTTACCTACCTCGGAAGGATGGAAGGCTGAGTCAACCTTGAGCCTGGTGAGATTCGAACTTGCAGTAATTGCAGGCAGCTAAATGCTATTTAACAGCCCTTTAGTCCGCTGCGCCACCAAGGCTCATCATTCTGTCATTCCTTCCATCGTTCCCAGCGTCAGGAACTTTTCCCAGGAGTCCTCTCTTCTCATTTGGCGGCCCCAAGTAAAGAACAGTCAGGGTTCATTTCCTTTAGGATCAACTGATTGGATCAGGAGTGGGTTCTACTTACCTTTACTACCGTTTTGCATCGCACGTATGCTCTTCTGCGCATGCGCAGATCAACTTTGATGATGACCGGGTCAGTGGGGGGAGCCTCCTGCTGATTTTACTACTGGTTCTTGCGAATTGGTCCAAACTGGGGGCAACCAACCACTGGATTGGATCTCCTTGCAGTCTGAGGGACCTTCTCCTCCAACATCTAATTTTACCTCTCCAAAATTCCAGAGGGAGGTGGGAGAGGGGGGAGAGAGTGAGAGAGAGAGAGAGAACAGGGCAGCTATTGTACGCCGAGTGGACAGGTTCTGTCCAGTCTGCAAATTTCAGAGGGAGGTTCTGCTTAAGGAGCCAGCATGGAAGAATGATGGATTGCTTCTTGTTGGCAGAGCTGTTTTTAGAAGCTTTTCCTCCCGCACAGCGCATTCCACAAGGGCCCCGGGTGCAGGGAAACCTGCCAAGCAGAGCAGGATGGGTGGAGCTCATCAGATGCAAAATGCCACCATCTGCCAACAACACAGCTTCACCCTGGGCGGGGCCAGGTTCCCAGCCTGCAAAAGTGGAGTCCTTGAGAGGATCAACCTATTCTCCAAAACACCTGAAGGTAGGACAAGAAGCAATGGATGGAAACAAATCCAGGAGAGAAGCAACCTAGAACTAAGAACCTAGAATTTCCTTACAGTGAGAACCATTAATCAGTAGAACAACCTGCCTCCAGAAGTTGTGGAAGCTTCAACACTGGAGGTTTAATAATAACTGGGCAGGAACTGGGTATGTCTAGTCTAATGAAAAGAAGAACTAGGGGAGACATGATAGCAGTATTCCAATATCTCAGGGGCTGCCCCAAAGAAGAGGGAGTCAAGCTATTCTCCAAAGCACCTGAGGGGTAGGACAAGAAGCAATGGGTGGAAACTCATCAAGGAGAGAAGCAACCTAGAAATAAGGAAAAACTTCCTAACAGTGAGAACAATTAATCCGTGGAACGGCTTGCCTTCAGAAGTTGTGGGCGCTCCATCAGTGGAGGTTTTAAAGAAGAGACTGGACAGCTACTTGTCTCAAATTGTAAAGGTTGGATTAGAAGACCTCTAATCCATCTCTGTTATTATGTGTCAAATGTAAGAATCCCCGACGGATGAAGCGCGAGAGAAGGAGAAAACAGGAGACACGCTAGCTGTAGAGAACGGCAAGGCACCAAATGGGTTGGAACATGGAGCTGAGAAACTAAAACTCTCTCCGTTAATTACTCTGCCTTCCCCCACAAGCCAGGTTGACGTGCAATAAAGCAATGAGATCAACCAGACCAGACCAAGGTCATCTTTGAAGCTGACAGATGGAGGAGGCATCTCATGCTAAGTGAGTCGCTTCTGGAACAGTTTATAAACAGGATATGGAAACAGCAAGGGTTTTTCTCCCCCACCCAAGGACTGAGATTCAGATTTCCTTCTGGAATTACAAAGATACGATCCAGCCATCAATTCATAATTATACCAAAAAGAGGCTCTTTTGCGGCCGTTCCTATTTTTAGATTTCCTTCTTCAAACGGCCTGCAAATCCACCTCAGTAATTTGGGCCTACTGTAGCAATAGCAATAGCACTTAGACTTATATACTGCTTCATAGTGCTTTTACAGCCCTTCTTAAGTAGTTTACAGAGTCAGCCTATTGCCCTGCAACAATCTGGCTCCTCATTTTACCCACTTTGGAAGGATGGAAGGCTCAGTCAACCTCGAGCCGGTCAGGATCAAACTGCTGGCAGTGAGCAGAGTCAGCCGGCAATACTGCATTCTAACCCCTGCATCACATGAGAAGGAAGGAAGGAAGGAAGGAAGGAAGGAAGGAAGGAAGGAAGGAAGGAAGGAAGGAGAAAAGGGACAGAGAGAAAGAAGAAAGGGAGGGAGGGAGAGAGAGAGAAAGAAGAAACGGAGGGAAGGAAGGAAGGAAACACTAGCAATACCCTTAGACTTATATACAGCTTCACAGGCTTTAAAGACCTTTTTAAGTGGTTTACAGAGTCAGCTTATTGCCCCCAACAATCTGGGTCCTCATTTTACCAACCTTGGAAGGATGGGAGGCTGAGTTAACCTTGGGCTGGTCAGAATCGAACTCCTGGCAGTGAGCAGAGTCAGCCGGCAATACTGCATTCTAACCACTGTATCACCATGGGAAGGAAGGAAGGAAGGAAGGAAGGAAGGAAGGAAGGAAGGAAGGAAGGAAGGAAGGAAGGAAGGAGAAAAGGGAGGGAGAGAAAGGAGAAAAGGGAGAGAGAGAAAGAAGAAAGGAAGGAAGCAATAGCAATAGCATACTTATATACCACTTCATAGTGCTTTACACTAATCTAAGCAGATCAGCCTATTGCCCCCAACCATTTGAGTCTCCTCATTTAACCGATCTTGGAAGGATGGGAGGCTGAGTCAACCTTGAGCCAGTAAGGATCAAACTCCTGGCAGTCGGCAGAATTAGCCTGCAATGCTGCATTCTAACCACTGTGCCACCATGGCTCTTGTAGCTTTTATCTGTGTGATAGGAACCGATGTATGAGCCACATATAGACCCTATGCTGAGCTTCTCTCGTTTAAGTGGAAAAATACCAACAGAAGCAAAAGTTTCCTCCTGTCCCTGGAAAAAAAGCCATCCAATCTAAGAAACTATCAGAATGTAGACTACTCAAAATGTTCGAACCAAGAGGAAGGGGTCTTTCTTTACAGCCAACCCTGCCAGTTTTGCGAAGCAAAGGTGGCCTACAAGGACACACGTCCTTCAAAGGGAGGAGACACCCGACAAATGTGTCCCGTCGAACGTACCGTTGTTGCAGTGGCGTACGCAATCTTGAAAAATGGCCTTCCACTTCTCCTGCTCCTTGCCGGTCATCACACAAAAGTAGTAATGGCGGGCGTAAGGATGCCAAAGGATGATGGGGAATTGGGTGGGACACTTGATGATGGAACCGTGGCTCGATTTGGATGGAGAACCTGGAGGGGAAACAACAACAACGACACGGACACACGATGAGCAATCCGGCCACCACTTGAACCCAGCAAAGTCCAAGCGTGATGCTTGCAACAGGAGATCCGGGTATTCCTATTCGGTGTGGTCGAAGCACACGTGTGAGCCAGATGGGGATTCCAGACTGAACACCGATGATAATTTCCCGAGTGACTCGGGAGCGAAAAGCAAAGAAGCAAACACATCTGGCAGGATCTGGGACTCTAACAAGGCAGGAGTCTCTCTTTCCACCAGATGTTTGTCATGGGAAGGTCACGGGGAGGCCAAGTCCCTCTGTATTTCAATAGAGCCGTGGCCCACAACTGTTCTCCAGTTCCACGGAGAGAGTTTTTTTCCGTGGATTGGGGGCTGCAAGGTTGTGCGTGCTGCCTACATCCTACAGATGGGGCTTCGCTTGGTTGCGTGGTCTGGTTTCTGGCCCGTCGCTCGTCCACGAACCGGAGGTTGGGGACCCCTGCAACAGACGACTAGCCACAGAAGCCAGACCGTGGAAAAACCTCTCTCCACGGAACCTATCCCAGGTGATGAAAAGGTTGGGAGAGTCACTGGGCTAAGGGATCTGATACAGTTAAGTCCTCGACTTACAACCACAACGGAGCCCAATTATTTCTGTTGCTAAGTGAGACAGCTGTTAGGTGAGTTTTGCCCTGTTTTATAACCTTTATAAACAGCGAATCTGGCTCTTCCTCATTGATTTTGCTAGTTAAAAGGTCACAAAAGGGGAAATCACATGACTTGGGGGATACTGAAACTGTCATACGTGCATGTCAGTTGCCAAGAGTCCGAATTTTGATAACGTGACCCTGGGGAATGCTGCAATGTTCGTTAAGTGTGAAAAGTGGTCATAAGTCGCTTTTTTTTCAGTGCCGTTGTTACTTTGAACGGTCACTAAACGAATGGTTGCAGGTTAAGGACTATCTGTATCAGATTACGGAAATTGTGATGGATTGCTAGGAGGAGGAGGAGATGACTTCAAAGATCTTTTCTAGGTAAAGGTAAAGGTTCCCCTTGCACATCTGTGCTAGTCGTTCCTGCCTCTAGGAGGCGGTGCTCACCTCCATTTCAAAGCCGAAGAGCCAGCACTGTCTGAAGACCTCTCCGTGGTCATGTGGCCGGCATGACTCAACGCCAAAGGCGCATGGAACACTGTTACATTCCCACCAAAGGTGGTCCCTATTTTTCTACTTGCATTCTTTACGTGCTTTTGAACTGCTAGGTTGGCAGAAGCTGGGACAAATAACGGGAGCTCACCCCGTTATGCAGCACTAGGGATTCGAACTGCTGAACTGCCGACTTTTCGATCGATGAGCTCAGTGTCTTAGCCACAGAGCCACCAACTCCCTAGTTAGATATTTTCTAACTGCCAATGATTCTCTGTTCCATCTTTCTACGCCAAATCTCCCAGAGCAGCTCAGAAAGAATTATCTATCTTATATTCCATTTCCTTCTTGGCATGCAGCCCTGAGAATTTTTGAAGCTCACGTCTTCAGCTGCCTGGAGGGCCACTCGAGAAGTGCATTTTATTTACTGACCATCCTTGACAGGTCCTTCCTCGCAGGTCCTAAAGTGGCCTTCAGATAACTCAAGTTCAAACAATTTGCCTTTCAAGTGGGCAGCCGAAGAGGCGGGAACCGTGCCAATCCTTGCAAGAGGAGCTTCAACAAAACTCTTGGCTCGACCTGCTAAACCAGGGGTGTCAAACTCGATTTCATTGAAGGCCACATCAGGGTTGTGTTTGACCTCGGAGGGGCTGGAGTGGGCATGGCCGGGATGGGCATGGCCAGCTAGATGTCACTTGTGTCGGGGGCACCTGTGGTGGCCAAGTGCCAAGGCAGGACTTCCCTCAGATCTCCCTCACTCTCATTATAACCTTCTTCCCTCTCTCCTCACTCACTCACTCGCTCACTCATTCAAAGCCACTTCAAAATTAAAGAATTTGTAGTCTTGGTCCTTCGTCCCTCCTTCCCTCATTCATTCCTTGTGCAAAAGCACCTCAAAATTATAGAATGTGTTAGACTTTGTCCTTCCTTCCTTCCTTCCTTCCTTCCTTCCTTCCTTCCTTCCTTCCTTCCTTCCTTCCTTCCTTCCTTCCTTCCTTTCCTCAGCAGCATCTCAAAATTATACAATTTGTTGGACTTTGTCCTTCCTTCCTTCCTACTTTTCTTCCTTCCTTCCTTCCTTCCCTCCCTCATTCATTCGTTCATTCATTTGTTCATTCATTCATTCCTTGTTCAACAGCACCTCAAAATTACAGAATGTGTTAGCCTGCCTTCCTTCCTTCCTTCCTTCCTTCCTTCCTTCCTTCCTTCCTCCATTCCTTTTTCCTTCCCTCTTCATTCTCCTTTCTCCTTCCTTCCCCATTTTCCTTATTTTTCCTTCCTTGCTCTCTTCCCATCTTTTTCTTTTTCTTTTCTCTTTCCCTTTCTCCTTTTCTGCCCCGTCTTGCATGCTCAAATGCAAAAGGGGGAAAACATCCTTTGGTTTCATTTTTAGTTTGTTTCGAGTGGTGGTGCCTTTGCCGGTGAAAACGGCCACACGCAGCCCCCTGGGCCCTGTTTTTAGCCGCAACGGCCAACTCAAGGCCAGTGAAAACCGGTCCCCACGGGCCTTGAGTTTGACACCCCGGTCCTAAACTAAAAATCAGCCTTATTTGTTAAATGTCAGTATCCCTCATCCCAGGCACCTGAGATACACCAAATAGAACTCACCTGTTAAGTTATTGCCGATCAGTTCCAAATATTGATCCAGGGAGGTGAGGATTTTATAGCCAGCGCTGTTGATGAGAATTCGGGGCTGTAGACTTCTTTCATAGGCCTAGAGATGGGAAATATATAAACATATAATTTTCATGCGGTCAACATTCCTGCCACTAATGGCCTCCCCTAAAGCTTTCATACTAATGACCTCCCCTCGAGCTTTCATACTTTACATCATCTAGATGTTCAAAGCAATTATGTCCAAAACCACCTACTAATTTCCAAGCTGTTGGAAAATTCCTTTTCAAGCCTTCGCTTTCAGTGCCCTTGGCAAATTTACAACATTTCCTACTGGTACTATAGATCTCTTCGATCTATCATAGCTACTCTAGCAGCCTGTACTTTTCCAGTGGCATAATAATAATAATATAATAATAAAAAATGAGTATTTCTCCTGAGGTCTTCTCTTGGAACTGAATGACAGTGTGGAAACCCAAGAAGTGCATCCAGTTTTGGTCACCACACTATAACAAAAGATGTGGAGACTCTAGAAAGAGTGCAGAGAAGAGCAACCAGGATGATTAGAGGACTGGAGGCTAAAACATACGATGAACGGTTGCAGGAACCGGGCATGGCTAGTCTAGTGAAGAGAAGGGCCAAGGGAGACATGATAGCCGTCTTCCAATATTTGAGGGGCTGCCAGAGAGAGGAGGGGGGTCAGGCTATTTTCCAAAGCACCTAAAGGCCAGACAAGGGAACAATGGATGGAAACTAATAAGGAAATAATCCAACCTAGAAATAAGGAGAAATTTTCTGACAGTGAGAGCAATCAACTGATGGAACAAAAGTTGCCTTCAGAAGTTGTGAGAGCTTCATCAAGAAGAGACTGGACTGCCATCTGTCAGAAATGGTGTAGGGTGGGGGGTTGGACTAGATGACCTACAAGGTCCCTTCCAACTCTGTTAATCTGTTAAGAAGCTACAGATGTTTGGGGGAAAGGATTGTACCCAGAAAGGATCCTTAAAGATCCTCTTGGTCCATTGGTAAGAAAGAAGCTCCACTCACTTGAGAACTTCACCCCTGTTTTTTTCCTCTTTTTGTTTTAAAAAAGAATCTCCTCCATGATTAAGAAAAAGAGGGGAAAAAGGACTGAACTAACATCAGTGAATCAAAAACAATCCAGGGAATCCATCCCTTCTGATGATCTATTAGCTGGCCAGGCGAGGAGAAGTTGAGGCTCTTTCTAGAGGACCTCCTTTTGGGCAGAAGGGTCCTTTGGTGTGGCCATCCCTCGAGTTGCTTGGGAAAACAAATATCTCACAATGCTGAGGTACCAATCAAGAAAAGAAAAATGGCTTGGTTTTTCTCATCCCAAAGAGGCTTTTCCAAAAGGCAACTGGACTTCTGATCCTTGAGAACTTCAGAAGCGAAGAAGCTTCTCGGATGAGAAGTTGTAGGACGTTAGCACCCACCCCTTTCCTAGAAGAATGAAATATTTTGGGAAATATTAAAAAGGCAGAATATTATGTTTCCCTGGATGAGAAATGGAGGAGCATGTTTTAAAGACAAAGCAGCTCCCACCTTCCTGCCCCCACCCTTTTGTTAATGGGCCAGAGGCAGAAACTCAAACTTTGTCAATGGACTTCATTTGCAAGACAATGGGACCCATCTAAAACAGAAACTCACCACGTGGCACCTGGGAAGATTACATCAGCCAGCAGGGCTAGCTAAGACCCCCACCCCCTGGAAGTCTGACAACCAATCAGGATACTCTTTCTGGGCCCCAGGAAGTTCAAAGCCAGAGAGAGCATAAAACCCGGAGACTCGCTGTATCTGCCCTTTTCTGTTCAGGAACTCAAACCATGTGATCCTGTCCACCATTAAACCATCTTTCCAAGCATTCTCCATGTTTCCAGTGTCTTTTTCCCCACTTGGAGCAGAACCCAGAAGGATATTTCTTCCTACAAAATGAAATGTTTTTAAGGGGAAAAAAAAGACCCAAGAAAGTCCAGTTGCCTTCTGGAAAAGTACCACTGGGACAACCATGACCTGGATGATGGAGAGTCTCCTTAGACACTTGGTTTTTCTTCTTCTCCATCCACCAAACAATCCAAGCCAGCTTTGATGAAACAATCCAGAGCCTCACCAGTTTGTTCTCGTAAAGCACCAGCCCGTAATTGAGGGGTACGACGCTGAAACGGTTCCTCCATTTCTTGTTTTCTTCTATGTATTGGAAGAGGTTGCCTGAGAAGATGATCCGGTCTTCCAGAGGTACCTTGAGATACATAGAGAAGGAGAAACACCGTGAGCTGGAGAAGACATTCTCTTTGACACTTCTGAATGACTTTGGGGGACCTTGGCACATTACAAGCAGCCCATGGAGGACCTGTCTACTGCACGAGTCAAAAAAGAGGGCTGTGAAAATATCTACAGACCCCTCGCATCCTGGACATAAATTGTTTCAAGTCCTGCCCTCAAAACGACGCTATGGAGCACTGCACACCAGGACAACTACAGTTTTTTCCCAAATGCCATCACTCTACTAAACAAATAATTCCCTCAACACCATCAAACTAGTTACTAAGTCTGCACTACTATTAATCTTCTCATCGTTCCTATCACCCATCTCTTCCCACTTATGACTGTATGACTGTAACTTATTGCTGGTATCCTTATGATTTATATTGATTGTTTCCTAGTATGATTTGATTGCTTATTTGTTCCCTAGGACTATCATTAAGTGTTGTACCTTATGATTCTTGACAAATGTATCTTTTCTTTTTATGTATACTGAGAGCATATTGTGTGTCCAATCACACTTGGCCAATGAAGACTTTTTATTATTTTATTTTATTTTATTTTATTTTATTTTATTTTATTTTATTTTATTTTATTTTATTATTCTATTCTATTCTATTCTATTCTATTCTATTCTATTCTATTCTATTCTATTCTATTCTATTCTATTCTATTCTTCTCTTTCCTATCCTATCCTATCCTATCCTATCCTATCCTATCCTATCCTATCCTATCCTATCCTTCTATTCTATTCTATTCTATTCTATTCTATTCTATTCTATTCTATTCTATTCTATTCTATTCTATTCTATTCCATTCCATTCCATTCCATTCCATTCCATTCCATTCCATTCCATTCCATTCCATTAAATTCTAAAAAAAAGAGTTGTCTTTTTTGATGCCTTTTGCAATGTTCCACATTTATTTTGGGTTTGGCTTATTTTCAGTGAATCTATTTTGAGGTATCAACCCTTGCCAAGGGGCATACATGCTGTTTTAAACTCCTTCCTATTGATATCGCCAAAGAAATCCAGACGCTAACTTCCACTTCTTAAAAAGGCAATGTAAACATTAAAGGGGGAAGAAGAATAAAACAATCAAAAGCCAAAAGAAAGGAAGTTGTGTTGAGAAAGGGGGGGAGGGGGACGGAGTCAAAATCTGAATTATCTGCAAATATTGGGACAGCTCAAAGATCACAAAAATGGTCACGCACGCTCAAAAATAGCATTGCCCAGTGTGGGGGGGGGGGAGGGGGAAAATTGGGGGAATCCCAAATATTTGCAGAGTTTCATCAGTCCTGGGACGGCTTAATAAACAGGTTAGAAACAAATGACCAATATATATAGTGTGTGTGTGTGTGTGTATGTATGTATGTATGTGTATGTATGTATATATATATATATGTATGTATGTATGTATGTATGTATGTGTGTGTGTGTGTGTATACACACACACACACACACACACACACACACAGAGTTGTACAGGAAGTGTTCAACTGAAACAGTTTGTTTATAATGACTGTTCGGAGTTACAACAGTCCAGAAAAACATGACTTGTGCCTGTTTTTTCGCACTTACAACCGTTACAGCATCCTTGTGGTCAAGTGATCAAAATCTGGACTCATATTTAACATCATCTTCTTTGAACGACCCCATAATCCCTTGCGGGGTGGAGTCTGGGTAACTGAATGGAGCTAGCGGAGTGTTTGAATGGCCGGATGCCCTTCCTGTTGCCAAAGCGGAGTTTTGTTCAGCAGATATATTCTCATCGTGCCCGGAGAGAGAAATAACTGCCTCTACCTAGGATCGAACTCACAGCCTCCTGATTGTGAGGTGAGAGCTCCATCCCTAGGCCACTGACTGCACCACTCTGCCTGGATTCATATTTATGATGGTTGCAATGCCCCGGGGTCATGGAATCCCCTTTTACAACTGTCACAGCCTCCCAGCGGTAATGGGATTAAAAATTTGGCCACTAGGCAATTGGCTCGCATTTATGATGGCCGCACTGCCCTGATGGTCATCATCTGCGACCTTGCCAACTGCCTTTGGACATGCTAAATAAATGAGCGTGGGATTCCCTTAACAACTTTGGTGATTCACTTCACAACCCGGGCAAAAAAAGGTTGCAAAATCAGTCATGGCTCCCTGCAAAATTGCCTTTGCTTAGTGACAGAAATTCTCATCTGAATTGTGGTTGTACATCGAGGACTACCTATACTGGGGGGACAAGTGTTACTGCACAGAAACGGGGAAAGATGGGCAGGTATGACACTTAAATAGCAATAGCACTTAAACTTATATACCACTTTACAGTGCTTTTACAGCCCTCTCTGAGCGGTTTACAGAGTCAGCCTTTTGCCCCCCAACTATCTGGGTCCTAGGAAGGATGGAAGGCCAAGTCAACCTTGAGCCTGGTGAGATTTGATCTGCCAAATTGCAGTCAGCCGGCAGTCAGCAGAAGTAGCCTGCAGTACTGCACTCTAACCACTGCGCCACCGCAGCTAAATCAGTGGTACCCTATCTTTGCAGGAAGGGAACCAAGCCACACAAGTGGTGGCCCTGTTCCAAATAGACAAGGACCTGGTAGCAGGCTGCTGCCCATGGCTTTGGGACTCCTGATTTAAAACTTCAATTTTGGAGCAATGTCTGTTAGTCATCGCTAGCTTAATATGCTGGAGGCCTGTCTGCCCCCCCCCCCCAAGGGCTGGTCATCCGGATGCGATGGGGTTAGAAAATGGAGCATCCCTCCTGATTAAAAACCCGGGGCAGACGGAATCCTGCACGCCCGTCTGCATCTGGGCGTCTCCTGGTCCTTGGCAGACAGAAAGAGTTTGCAATTAAGCACTTAGGCTGTTTACATTTGCAAGAAAGAGCAGAAGATCAGCTGGGGAGAATAATCACCGCCTCTGTTATTTTTTCTTTCCTTTTTTTTTTTTTTTTGGAGAGAAGTGGGGGGAGGGGAATGAACCGGCCGACAATACAAACAACGGAACAGCAAAGTTTGTTTGGCTGGCTGTAATTTCAACTGGGCCCAGGTGCACACAAGACAACCTTTCTGTGCCCTGGCTGGAGAACTCATCTTATTTAAATCTAGAATGCCTTGAACCCATTCCGTTGAATGTGAGAAAAACTGGATGCGGGGTGATTAGGAAACCCACAAATGCTGAAGTCTAAATTCAGAGTAAAAACCAATCTGAGAGCCAGCTTGGTTTAGTGATCAAGGCACAACTGGAAACCAGGAGACGGTGAGTTCTAGTCTCGTCTTTCATGGCTAAGCGGGTGATTTTGGGCCAATCCCCAGGAGACAGGGAATTCTAGTACCACCTCAGGCATGAAAGATATCTGGCTGACTTTGGGCCAATCTCCAGGAGACGGTGAGTTCTAGTACCACCTCAGGCATGAAAGTAGGTTGGGTGACTTTGGGCCAATCACCAGGTGATGGTAAGTTCTAGTATTCTAGTACTAGAATACTATTTCTGTTTTGTTGCTGAAAATTTTGCTCCTGGATGCTTAGCAGGAGCAGAACTAAACCTGAAGGCGTCACCCAGGGGTGGGATTCAGCCGGTTCGTACCAGTTCAGGGGAAACTGATGTTAATTTTACATCCAATTCAGTGAATAGATAGTTCCGATGACTGGCTGGCCCCTCCCCACTCCTCCCAGGAGTCCACACATGGCCTGTTTTGGATCCCAGGTAAGTGCAGGGGGCGCGTGGAGTCCAAGGAGGTGGAAAATGGGCCTTCCAGAGGCTCATGGAGGATGAAAACGGGCCTATTCCCGGCCTCCAGAGAGCCTCTGGAGCCCAGGGAGGTGAAAAACGGGCCCTTCACAACCCCTTTTTGCTCCCAGGATGGTGCAGGAGGCCAACTAGGCAATGCCCACCATGGCCACGCCCACCCAGCAACCGGGCAGAGAACCGGTTGTTAAATTATTTGAAGCCCACCACTGGTGTCACCTCACTTAAATCCCATCTCATCATCAGGTCTTAAAACAGAATTATTTCAGTCATTTGCTGGGTTCTCCCAATACTAAACCATGCGCCAACCAAAGAAGGGAAGTTTACTCGAAGCGCCAAACTGTTCTAAAACACAGGTTAACTCTACCCACAAACTCGACAAAGTGGTATGTGGACACCGCTGTTTTCAACAACCCTGGTTAAGCCCTTCTTTGCCCATCGTTTCCACCCTTTCTTCTGTTTTGCCTCCTAGCGACACACGTTCTCCCATCTGTACCCTCACACGCCTCTCCCGTCTCTCAGAAGACCCTCAGGACAATGTCTCTGATCGTTATCGGAAAGACACGTCCCCTCCCTCTCGTATGATAAAACTTGGGATGCCTCCAAATCCTTCCTTCCTCCACCCGAGGACTTCCCTGAGGAACCCTCATGAAGAAGAAGAAGAAGAACTAGATTTTTTTGAGGGGGGAGAAGGCAGCTTTAGAACCTATTTCTCAACAGGTTGCCCCGAGGTGGTGTGTCAAATCTGACTTACCTTGCGATGCAATAGTTGGGCTTGCGGAGCCGTTCCCCCTTCGATCTCAAAGCGGACGCTGTTAAACAGAGCAAGGCCATATTGTTCCTGGTAGAATTGGCTAAACTCCGTCAATATCTTCTCTGTCTTCCCTGCAAAGTGAGAAGGAAAATCTTACATGAGAAGGGACAGAAGTTGGAGGTCAACGTGTAAGTCACACACACACCGGTCTAAGCAAATCTGGCCCACCCTTGTCTGGAGTTTGGAAGCCGAGCAAGCTCAGATTTGACCTGTAACTGGAACAAAGACCTTCAATCAATCAATCGATCGATCAATCAATCAACTGGAATAGAGCTGGAAAGGAACTTGGAACACTTCTAGTCCAACCCCTTGCTCAAGCAGAAGACTCTACATCAGTGATGGTTAACCTTTTTGCTGTCATGTGCCAAAACCGGGGGGAGTGCAGGGGAGGGGTTGTGCCCACACCCATAATTCAATGCACCCTGCACATGCGTGCATGACCCACCCACCCCTGCGTTCCCCCTGCTTTTGCCATGTGATGGCACGGTGTGCCCGGTAGGCCTGTTTTTCACCCTCCCCAGGCTCCAGAGGCTTTCTAGGAGCCTGGGGAGGGTGAAAACTGCCTTCCCTACCTTCCCAGAGGCCCTCCGGAGGCCGGAAACAGCCCATTTCCTGACTTCTGGTGGGCCGGGAAGGGCTGAAAATCAGGTGTCCGGTGCGTGGATGCCTGCTGGAGCTGAGGTAGGGCAACACACGCGTGCCCACAGATATGGTTCCGTGTGCCACAGGTTCGCCATCCTGGCCCTATATCATTCCAGACAAGTGGTTGTCCAGTCTCTTCTTAAAAACGTCCAGTGATGAAACGCCACAATTTAGGAGTAGAACGTCTAACTAATTAGCATCAGAGCGTGTTAATAATACTATGGGAAATACTAATGCTTTCATGGTCATTTCGAAAAATCCTTTCTTAGCGAGCACCTCGAAGCCAAGAGGAACATACATGGCAAATTTCAAGTTTGTAGGCTTTACGGTTCTGGAGATTTCGTGATTAAGGCGCGAATGCTTTTCGCTTTTATATATATACCGTATTTTCCGGCGTATAAGACGACTGGGCGTATAAGACGACCCTCCTCAGAGCCATTTAAGGCTCGTCAGAGCCTTATGGGCTGGTCTGCCTGGTTACAGGAGAATGAGACCCGGCGTATAAGACGACCCCCGACTTTTGAGAAGATTTTTGTGTGTTAGAAAGTAGTCTTATATGCAGGAAAATACAGTATATATATACATATAGATTCTAACAACAGCCCTGCCTAAGAAAAAATAATGCAATTGACTATGGTTACCAATCGCCAGAATACACATTTTCAACCAAGTCCCTCCGGTTCTAAGCTAAGATTCCTGTTCTTCCAAAACCCAGTTCTGCGGTGTGTTGGGACAGCTGCCCCAGGCGACGCAACCGGAAAGGACAAGAGATCTGGAAAGGAAGTCTAGACTCATCGATAAATATAAAATCCACCGCCACAGAAATAGCTGCTGCAGCAGCTTTCCCAGGGAAAACTGCAGGGACCCAACCCGCTTGTGAACAGAACGCAGAAGGCAGACATTGTGTCGCTCGCTCAGCTTGGGCGATATTGCACAACCCGGTGGGATGTTAAAGTGAAAGGGAGGGAACTCCCTGCGGCCTACCCCACTTCCCTATTCCCAACGGGAATTCCCCCCCCCCTTCTTTATTGGTTTAAAGGGGAGCGCCAGACAGGGAAAGAGAGTTGGTATTTTCCTTTCTTAATTAGATGACTGAAGTATTGCTTTTGAAATTTTCTACCCGAGGAGAAGGAAATGTTGCAGAAATTCTAGGTGGAATTTAGGAGTGTTTTTGCACTTCAATCAAATAGGGGCCAGTATACTGATAGACAAGAAGATTTGTAGCTCGGGGTTGAGATGTGGGGTCCTCGGTGTTCTCTGAGCTTGGTGGGTTTCATTACCCAACTATCCTGTTTCCCCCAAAATAAGACACCCCCAATCGGGCTTTTGAGCACGTGGCAATAAGGCCAAGCGCTTATTTCAGGGTTCAAAAAAATATAAGGCAAGGTCTTATTTTCGGGGAAACACGGTTGGTGACATCGTCAAGGCTAGAAGGGAACTAGATTTGTTCTCCGTACCTTCTAGCACGGATAATTTTACCTAGTTTGATAATAAAATGCCTGTATGGAAACTGCCAAGCTCGGAGAGCACCAACTACCCACAGTCCTCCTTCTCCTCCTTCTCTCCACACCACTCCATTAATTCCCTTCCAACACTGATGATGTTACCTAGTTTGGTAATGAAACGTTAGCATAGAAACCACCAAGTTCAGAGAGCACCAAGGACCTTCTCCTCCTCCTCACCACCCCCGCCTTACTCCAAGTATCTGCTTTCTCGGTTAGAAGCAGGAGTAGGCAGGAAGTAGGCAGAATGATAGAGGGTAAGAGAGTTTTTAAAAAACCTACGTTTCAAATTTTGATCCCATGACCACAGGACACTGTAATAGTCGTAAGTGGGAGAACCATTTTATCTCGGAACCGTCGTTCAACGAATGGTCATAAGTTGAGGTCTACATGTAGTGTGGAAGTATCCCTAAACCCAGACCCCTGGCTCCGATGTAAAAGGGACACGGGAAACGATCCACGTTAAGAAATACACTGTTCACAAGCATCAAACCGAAAGCAATTCATTGCTTTCCTGCTAATGAGCCGGAGTGGCACAGTGGTTAGAATGCAGTACTGCAGGCTACTTCTGCTGACTGCCGGCTGCCTGCAATTTGGCAATTTGAATCTCTCCAGGTTCAAGGTTGACTCAGCCTTCCGTCCTTCCGAGGTGGATAAAATGAGGACCCAGACTGTTGGGGGCCAGAGGCTGATTCTGTACACTGCTTAAAAAGGGCTGTAAGGCACTATGAAGCGGTATATAATTCTGAGTGCTAACTATCTATCATCTATCTATCTATCTATCTATCTATCTATCTATCTATCTATCTATCTATCTATCTATCTATCTATCTATCATCTATCTATCATCAGCCATAGTGGCACAGTGGTTGGAATGCGGTATGGCAGGCTAATTCTGCTGACTGCCAGCAGTTTGATTCTCACCAGCTCAAGGTTGACTCAGCCTTCCATCCTTCCAAAGTGGGTAAAATGAGAACCCAGATTGTTGGGGGGGAAGAGGCTGATGCTGTAAATCACTTAGAGAGGGCTGTAAAAGCACCGTGAAGCTGTATGTAAGTGCTATTGCTATTGCTATTGCAAAGGATCGACTCTCAGTGACTGGGTGCTGGGAGCTATAGTTCAGAACATTTCGAAAAGACACATCACACAACAACAACACTGCGTATAGCCCGAGTGTGCAAACAACAACACTCGGGCTATATGCAGACATGAAGTCATGGTGACTCCTCAAGGGTCACTTCTGCTTACAGAAATTCCAGCTTAGTCACTCCTTCCGTGGTCACCAACCGCCCCACCCCTCCACGAGAAAGAGCGAAGGCTGCATTCCTAACTCAAAACTGCAAAGCATACAGAGCCTCCAAATCAAAGAAACAAATGGTTCCGAAAAATGTCACAACATCGCCCAAAAGGCATTAAGAGTTGTCAACCTAATCTTGCGTAGCTTTTTCTCCAGTAATATCACACTACTAACCAGAGCATACAAAACCTTTGCTGGACCAATTCTTGAATACGGTTCATCTGTCTGGAACCCGCACTGCATATCGGACATGAATACAATTGAACGTGTCCAGAAATATTTCACAAGAAGAGGCCTCCACTCCTCTGCTCGCAATAAAATACCACCAGACTTGAAATTCTGGGCTTAGAAAACTTAGAACTACGCCGCCTTCAGTAGGACCTAAGCGTAGCTCATAAAACCATCTGCTACAACATCCTACCTGTCAATGCCTACTTCAGCTTCAACCACAACAATACCCGAGCACACAATAGATACAAACTTAAAGTGAACCGCACCAAACTCGATTGCAGAAAATACGACTTCAGCAACAGAGTGGTCAATGCCTGGAATGCACGACCTGACTCTGTGATTTCATCCCAAAACCCCCCAAATTTTAACCTTAGACTGTCTACTGTGGACCTCACCCCATCCCTAAGAGGTCTGTAAGAGGTGTGCATAAGGGCACCAGCGTGCCTACCGTCCCTGTCCTAATGTTTCCTCTATTTGTATCTATTTTATGTATTCAGTACATGCTTATACTTATATGTATCACCTAACAGTTCTTGACAAAATAAAATTAAAAAAAGAAACACAATCCACTTCCATGCCCGGTAGGGCAAAGCAGCTGTCGGAGGAAAATGAGGGACCCAGATGCAGTGGTGAAATCCAAATTATTTGACTACTGGTTCTGTGGGTGTGGCTTGGTGGGCATGGTGTGGTGTGGTTTGGTGAGCGTGGCAGGAGAAGGATACTGCAAAATCCCCACTCCCTCCCCACTCCTGGGGAAAGGATACTGCAAAATCTCCATTCCCACCCCACTCCAGAGGAAGGATACTGCAAAATTCCCATTTCCTCCCCACTCCTGGGGGAAGGATATTGCAAAAACTCCATTCCCACTCCACTCTGGGGCCAGCCAGAGGTAGTATTTGCCGGTTCTCCGAACTGCTCAAAATTTCCGCTACCAGTTCTCCAGAACCTGTCAGAACCTGCTGAATAGCACCCCTGATATTTACATACATACCAGTGGTGGAATTCAAATTTTTTTACTACTGGTTCTCTGGGCGGGGCTTGGTGGGCGTGGTGTGGCTTGATGGGCGTGGCAGGGGAAGGATACTGCAAAATCCCCATTCCCTCCCCAATCTGGGGCCAGCCAGAGGTAGTATTTGCCGGTTCTCCGAACTGCTCAAAATTTCCGCTACCGGTTCTCCAGAACCTGTCAGAACCTGCTCGATTTCCCCCCTGCCCAGATGGCCTCCTTGGTACCTCTGGCCAGAAGGCAAAACATCTCAAAACGGGCCGAGTGCTCCCTGCCTGGCATCATGGATTAATATCTGAAAAGTGTAAAGAATGAGGAAGTGTACAGATCTCAAGAGTTTGATTTTCCTGCCCCCGAATAAACCACCTCGGGTTGTTATGAGCTAATGGCAGAGCTATGGACCTAGAAATGTTTTGTTAATACATCTGTGAGTTTGCTTTAAGCCAACCGTGTCCAGCCCGATCCATTATAATAAAAATTTGGCATCGGCGTTTGTTTGCTTTAAATGACAGAGATTGGTGAGCGGCGCTTGCTTAATTTCAAAACTTGTGTTTTGTCTTCCGATAGACAAACTATCTCAACGGATTTAACTTAGAACAATGAATCGGTGGAAAAACTTTGCCTCCAGAAGTTGCAGACACTCCAGGTTTTCAAGAAGAGATTGGACAACCGTTTATCTGAAATGGTCTAGGGGTTTTCTTCCAAGGTCCCTTCCAACACTGCTACTCTGTTCTGTTAACGTTAGCGATCTGCTCACAGGCAAACATTCATTCTGAGGGCAATAAAGAAGGGGAATAATGAAGAGTATTTCAGAAAGGAAGAGCAGTATCAGAAACGGGACAATGGAGCTGGTTAATATGGAAGCCTACCTTAAGGAGGTTGGCAACAGCTTGTCGAACAATCCATAATTCTAATTCTAATTAATTCTAATTCTAATTCTAATTAATTCTAATTCTAATTCTAATTCTAACTAATTTTAATTCTAATTAATTCTAATTCTAATTTTAATTCTAATTCTAATTAATTCTAATTCTAATTAATTGTAATTCTAACTAATTCTAATTCTAATTCTAACTAATTCTAATTCTAACTAATTTTAATTCTAATTAATTCTAATTCTAATTCTAATTAATTCTAATTCTAATTAATTCTAATTCTAATTCTAATTCTAACTAATTTTAATTCTAATTAATTTTAATTCTAATTCTAATTAATTTTAATTCTAATTAATTCTAATTCTAATTCTAATTCTAATTAATTCTAATTCTAATTAATTCTAATTCTAATTCTAATTCTAATTAATTCTAATTCTAATTCTAATTCTAATTAATTCTAATTCTAATTAATTCTAATTCTAATTCTAATTCTAATTCTAATTCTAATTCTAATTCTAATTCATTCTAATTCTAATTAATTCTAATTCTAATTCTAATTCTAATTCTAATTCTAATTAATTCTAATTCTAATTAATTCTAATTCTAATTCTAATTCATTCCGCTCCGCTCTGCTCTGCTCCACTCCACTTTACTCTTTAGATGCCACCAATAATACATGGGAAAATTCTTACTATTCCTTGGGATTTTTTTTAATCATAGGAGGAATTTTGTTGCTCTATGGTAGCAAAGCTTCAGGAGGACTTTTTCAACTATCAGGCTGAAGTTTTTGTGAGCAGCAGCTCAATTCTAGAGTGGCTAGATTGATTTCCAGGGTGGGGGGGGGGGTTGTTTGTCATTTCCTTGACTAAATACGGAGTCACCTCTCTTTCCTAGCAAACATTCTCATTGAACGCAAGCCTGAATACATCCAGTTCGACTGACAACACCTCTTTTTGACAGGGTCTCCTCACATGTCAAAGTGTTTATTTTCTGGAGTTCTTGATGCTCCAAGCTTAACCACAACTGATGATGTTATCGAGTTGGGTAATGAAACGTCTGCATGAAAATTCGCCAAGCTCAAAGAACACAAAGGACCCCACAGTCCTCCTCCTCCTCCTTCAAACCCAACTCCCTTCTAGCACTGATGATGTTATTTAGTTAGGTCACGAAATGTCTCCAAGAAAACAGCCAAGCCCAGAGAGCACCAAGGGCCCCCCACTTCAACCCTGAGCTACAAATATTCTCTTCTCTTGGGATCTATCTTTCCTTCCTCCCCTGGTTTCTTCTGCGAAGGGCAATGAGACATTCCAAGTAAGAAGGGAAAGGACAGGAAAGCGGATGCAACTCTTTCCTCCAATCCAATGGAGGACCCCCATCTCAAGATCTAGGCAAATTAAGCTGCAAACTATGCCAGACTTCTTTCCTGTTCTTTCCACAGGTTGGCCTCCAAACACCTTTCAACACCTCTCAACTTGGCTAGCAGGTTTTGTCAAAGAGGGGAAGTTACCAATTGAAGGACAAAAACAGCCACCATTTATCTTCCTTCCTTCCTTCCTCTCCTTCCTTCCTTTTCTCTCCTGCTTTCCTTCCTTCCTTCCTTCCTTCCTTCCTTCCTTCCTTCCTTCCTTCCTTCCTTCCTTCCTTCCTTCCTTCATCTCCTTTCCTTTCCTTTCCCATTCCCATTTTCTTTCTTTCTTTTTCTTTCTTTCTTTCTTTCTTTCTTTCTTTCTTTCTTTCTCTTTTCTTTCTTTCTTTCCTCCCTCCCTCTCTCTCTGAACTTGGCTAGCAGGTTTTGTCAAAGAGGGGAAGTTACCAATTGAAGGACAAAAACAGCCACCATTTACCTCCTTCCTTCCTTCCTTCCTTCCTTCCTTCCTTCCTTCCTTTCCTTCCTTCCTTCCTTCCTTTCCTTCCTTCTCTCCTTCGCATTCGCATTCACATTTTCTTTCTTTCTTTCTTTCTTTCTTTCTTTCTTTCTTTCTTTCTTTCTTTCTTTCTTTCTTTCTTTCCTCCCATTTTCCTTCCCACCTTCTCTCTCTGATCTTGGCTAGTAGGTTTTGTCAAAGAGGGGAGGTTACCAATTGAAGGACAAAAATAGCCACCATTTATCTTCCTTCCTTCCTTCCTTCCTTCCTTCCTTCCTTCTCATCTTCCTTCTTTATCGCCTTTCCTTTTCTTTCTTTTTTCTTTTTCTTTCTTTCTCTTTTTTCCTTTCTTTCCTCCCTCCCTCCCTCCCTCTCTCTCTCAAAAAAAGAACAGTCATGTGAAAATGAGTGCACTCTTTAAATAGATACTGAGGCAGTACAATGTAATCAGCTGATCTGGTTAGAAAACAGCAAGATATGAAGGGGGAACAAAATGCTATCTAACTGACTGGTGGGTTATAGATTAGGAGCCATTAAGCAAAGTGGAGGAACAACTCGTTTTCGCCCAATCTCTATTAACCAGCCTTCAAAGGTTCCCCAAACAATATGCCATTTCCAAGAACTGCTCATCAGACAAAAAAAAAAAAGATTTCCTCTTTCTTAAAAGAAAACACTACTTATGTTTAAACCACACTGGCATTTTCCCCCACAAATCTCTTATTTCCCCCAGCCCCAATCTAAGGTTTTTAGACAACTTGCCTGATAGATGGATGAGCTGTAGAAATGCAACTGTTTGCATGTTCACCCAGCAAAACTTCCATGAAATTAAACTAATAGAAATTATTCTCTAACCCCCCACCCCCAAAACCAGCCTCCTTTGCCTCCCCCTTAATTCAATTCAATTTATTACAGTCACAGACCAGAACAAACAAAAAACACTCAGTAAATCTACAATTAAAAATTCTAGCTATAATAATAATAATAATAAATAGCAGCTAAAATCTATGATAAAATCCAGTCTGTCAATTTAGATACGTGGTCTAACTATACTAAAATTACAAATCCATAAACTGTGTCAGTTTAATACCAAAAGGTAAAGGAATAAGCTACACTTAGGTAAGAAAAACCAAAAGCAGACATATAGACTGGGGGAAATCAGGCTTAATAGCAGTGACTGTGAGAGGGATCTTGGAGTCTTAGTGGACAACCAGTTAAAATATGAGCCAGCCTTGTGCCAAAAAAGCCAAACGTAATCCTAAATTGCATTAACAGAGGGATTCAATCAAGATCAAGAGAGGTACTAATACCACTCTATAAAGCCTTAGTAAGGCCACACCTAGAGTACTGCATCCAGTTTTGGTCCCTACACTATAAAAAAAAGATGTTGAGACTCTAGAAAGAGTGCAGAGAAGAGCAACCAGGATGATGAGTGGACTGGAGGATGAAACATTCAATGAATGGTTGCAGGAACTGGGCATGGCTAGTCTAGTGAAGAGAAGGATCAGGGGAGACAGGATAGCAGTCTTCCAATATTTGAGGGGCTGCCCCAGAGAGGAGGGGGACAAGCTATTTTCCAAAGCACCTGAAACGCCAGACAAGGAAGAATGGATGGAAGGAAGAACTGATGAAGGAGAGATTCAACCTAGAAATGAGGAGGAACTTTCTGACTGTGAGAACTATCAACCCATGGAACAGAAGTTATTATTATTATTTATTAGATTTAGATTTAGAAGTTGCCTTCAGAAGTTGTGGGAGCTTCATCACTTGAGACTTTCAAGAAAATATTGGACTGCTGTTTGTCAGAAATGGTGTAGGGTCTCCTGCTTGAATGGGGGTTAGACTAGATGACCTACAAGGTCCCTTCCAATTCTGTTAATCTATGATCTAAGCAGTGCAAAGTGTTTGCCGCATTTGTTATATAACATAACTATGGGGGATTAGGCACGTGTTTCCCCCAAATTCATTTCACTGCTTAATAAAGGTGGCTTCCCCCCAATGCTTGCCGATGACAGATCTATCAATGGATTGATTGATTGAAGGGAGTGGATTGATGGCTTTTAAGCTCAGCCTTGCAAACAAAACGGAGCAGCGGTGAAAAATTGCTAATTTGGAACTTGGCTGCTTTTACATTCTAAGGCGTCTTTGTTGCAATCTGGATTTATTCTCCCGCTCTATTATTATTATTTTTAATTCCGTTTTGCATCCAGAAGGTTGGACATTTCTTGCTGCTGGGCCACTGTTGACGTTTGTTGCTGCAGAGTGGGTGACAACTAAATCCCAAGAGGTGAAGCCGACTAAACCTTGTTTTAGCCGACAAAAACCAAGCCCAGAAACTGTCAGAAGACGTGACAAGTTCCTGACCCGGGACTGGCAGGAGTTTAGAATGGTTTCATTTTTTTTTTCTTCGAAGAAGAATTAGCACCTTGCCATAATCCTTCTTCTCAAAGTTTCCAGTTAAACCAGATCAATGATTTTTGCAATGCAGGTAGTCCTCGACGTACGACCGCAACTGAGCTCAACATTTCTGTGACCGAGCGAGACGGTTAAGGGGATGCGGTCCCGATTTACCACCTTACCGCCCAGGAGTCCCTTGAATGTGGGGTGGCATAGAAATGTGACAAAATAAATAAAATAAATAAATACTTGCCATCGTTTTCAAGCAAACCACTACAGTTCGGTTAGTCATACGGGCGTTAAGTGAATCTGACTTTGCTTGTCAGAAAGTCTCAAAACACTGCAACTGTCATAAGTCAGTGGCCGAGCGACTGGATTTTGATTCGCGTGACCACGAGGAAGTTGCAAGGGTCTTTAAGAGCGACAAAACGTCATAAGTCACTTTTTTTCCAGTGCTGTCGTAACTTCCAAAGGGTCACTAAACAACCTTGAGGACTCTCTGTATCGAATGGTTTCAGTTTGTTTCAAGGAAGGATTAGCACCTCGCCGTAGGCCAAAACTACCATCCTTTCCCCTCCTCAAAGTTTCCAGCTAAACCAGATCAAATGATTTTGCAATGTAGAAGAAACCGAGAGCCAACTTTTCATAAGACGGATGAAGCAAAACAAAGCAAATGCGGTATTGGATTTCGTTTTCCCTCTTCCAGTTTCAAGAAGGATCTTCTTGGGCAAGAGAGTTTTTTTTTTTAAAATAGGGTAAAGTTTTTTTTATTTTTAACACATACATCAATATCTTTGCAAAGCCAGTGTGGCGTCTGAGTGTCATTCATTTTGATACAAAACCAATATAAGGTAAATGTAAAAGTTCCCCTCGCACATATGTGCTAATTGTTCCTGACTCTAGGGGGCAGTGCTCATCTCCGTTTCAAAGCAGAAGAGCCAGTGCTGTCCGAAGACGTCTCCATCGTCATGTGGCCGGTATGACTAAATGGCAAAAGTGCACGGAACGCTGTTCCCTTCCCACCAAAGGTGGTCCCTATTTTTTCTATTTGCATTTTTTACGTGCTTTCGAACTGCTAGGTTGGCAGAAGCTGGGAGCTCACCCCTGTTCCGCGGCACTAGGGATTTGAACCGCTGAACTGCCGACCTTTCGATCAACAAGCTCAGCGTCTTAGCCACTGAGTCACCGGTCCCTCTAAAAACCAAAATAAATACAAGTAACTGAGCAAAACAGACACACAGACAAATTAGAGGGAGGGAGGGAGGGAGGGAGGGAGGGAGGGAGGAAGGAAGGAAGGAAGGAAGGAAGGAAGGAAGGAAGGAAGGAAGGAAGGAAGGAAGGAAGGACAAAGACTACAAATTCTATAATTTTGTGGTGGCCTTGAATGAGTGACTGAGTGAGTGAGTGAGGAAGGAGGGAGGGAGGGAAGAAGGAAGGGAGGGAGGGAGGGAGGGAGGAAGGAAGGAAGGAAGGAAGGAAGGAAGGAAGGACAAAGACTACAAATTCTATAATTTTGTGGTGGCCTTGAATGAGTGACTGAGTGAGTGAGTGAGGAAGGAGGGAGGGAGGGAGGGAGGGAGGGAGGGAGGGAGGGAGGGAGGAAGGAAGGAAGGAAGGAAGGAAGGAAGGAAGGAAGGAAGGAAGGAAGGAAGGAAGGACAAAGACTACCAATTCTATAATTTTGTGGTGGCCTTGAGTGAGTGACTGAGTGAGTGAGTGAGGAAGGAGGGAGGGAGGGAAGAAGGAAGGGAGGGAGGAAGGGAGGGAGGGAGGGAGGGAGGGAGGAAGGAAGGAAGGAAGGAAGGAAGGAAGGAAGGACAAAGACTACAAATTCTATAATTTTGTGGTGGCCTTGAGTGAGTGACTGAGTGAGTGAGTGAGTGAGGAAGGAGGGAGGGAGGGAAGAAGGAAGGATGGAAGGAAGGAAGGAAGGAAGGAAGGAAGGAAGGAAGGAAGGAAGGAAGGAAGGAAGGAAGGAGTGATATTCTGTACAAACACAGATCCACCTGCTTAGAAAAACAGTCCCACTTACATTCCTTCCTACCCATTATTCTTATTTCAAGTCCATCTTCTTCAGCGAGACAGGAAATAATTAACACTTCAAATGATCTGGCAATTTGTCATCTTCGCCTGACACCACAAATTCTCTCCACCAGCCAGGAGAGGAGAGACCAAGAGAAGGTCAAATGCACACGTGGAGGTGGCGTTTTCTTGAAAGCCATTCTCCAAAGCAGAGGGTGGGATTTCAAGAAACCAGAATTCTCCAGCTGAATGGTTGAGGAATTCTGGGAGCTGAGATCCAGATATCCTGAAGCTGCCAAGTTCGAGAAACGTCGCTCTAAAACAATAGTAGGGAACACATGACCGAAATTAAAGTCAATTTGATTCACAGCATTGCATTTCAAATCGAATTCATGCGCCAGGTTCTGCATTGAATAATAATAATGCCCTATTAAAATTTGCAAATCGGGCAGGGTTAGGGCAATTATTGTCTGCATCCCCAAAATTTTACTCCACCACACCCTTTTGTTTATTCTTACATCAGGGTTGTGACTCCGTTTCCAGTGTCAACACAACCATTTTTAAAAGGTGAGCCAGATGCAAAAGATGCAACGTGTTTTATTCGCAATCCACCCAGAATCTCAAAAAGCATTCTTTTTTTCTAGGAAAAAAATATGTATTTGGCTCTCTTGCCAATTTGTGTCCTGTTTCGTTTGGTTCAACAACCAAGGGAAATCAATGATCCCATTACATAAACACGACAACATTAGAGATAGTCCTTGATTTACGACATTTGGTTTAGTGACCGTTTGAAAAAAGTGGACCGATGACCGTTTCTCACACTTATGACCATTGCAGCATCCCCCAAGTTCATATGATTTACATTCTGATGCCTGACCATGGACTCGCATTTATGACGGTTTCAGGGTCCCTGGGGTCATGTGGTCCCCTTCCGATGAGCAAAGTCGATGGGGAAGCCGGATTCGCTTAATGACGAGGTGACTGACTTAACAACTGCAGTACTTCACTTAACAACGGCAGTGAGGAGGGTTGTAAAACGGGGCAAAACTCCCTTTTAAAAAAAAATATTTTAGAAAATTTGTACTATATATGTACGGTCCCCATTAATTATTACTTTTGCTGTTTGCTTATAATATATTGTCTTAATCACATTTAAAAAACTTTCACCATGATCCAACATGTTCTAACCATTGTATCCTAAATTGCCAATTTACACTGTCAAAAGCTTTCTGTGCATCTAAAAAGATCAATGCCATTTGCTGTCCTGAGTTGTTTTTCACAGTATTCCAACGTGTCTAGAGTCAAGAGGACTAAAGGAAGAATTTAAAGATTTCCAGCTAGTTTCAGACCTCAGCTATTTTCTCCATTTCCTCCTTCCCCTCTTTTTGCTTTTTGGAATGGAATGTGTTTTTGGAATGGAATGTCTCCATTCCAAGAGATCAAGAAACAGAATGGGAAAAAAGGCTGGGTGGAGTTTCAAAAATTATAGCTGTAATTCAAAGCTAAATGCTAGCTTTGTGGTAGAAACTCCTTCGCATCATCCTCCAGACAACAAACAGACAGGTGAACAGCCCAGAGCTTGGAGTTTCACTTTAGAAGATTTTTTTTAAAAAAAAAAAAAACCTGAAAACAAAACTGCTCCTACTATTCCTACAGAAAAGCAATTGTACTGGAGAGTTTTATGTCTCTCACCGGAAGGAAAAACAGTTTTTAACAGATTAATAGAATAGGAAGGGACCTTGCAGGTCATCTAGTCCAACCCCACTTGCCCAAGCAGGAAACCCTACGTCGTTTCTGAAGATGGCAGTCCAGCCTCTTCTTGAAAGCTTCTAGGGATGAAGTTCCCACAATGTCTGAAGGCAAGTCATTCCACTGAATACAGAATAACAGACTTGGAAGGAATCTTTCTGACAGATGGCAGTCCAGTTCTTACAAATCACACCTAGACAGAAACTCTGCAACCTTTTGGTGGCCAGAACAGATTCATGCAGGTAGTCCTCATCTTACGACCCCCAAATTTCTTGCTGATAAGCGAGAGCATGGTAAGCAAATTTTGCTTCGTTTTACTACCTTCCTTGCTATGGTTCTTAAGCGAATTGCTGCAGTTGTTAACTCAGTCACATGGTCGTTTAAGTGAATCTGACCTGCCCGTTAACTCTGCTCATCAAAAGGTCACAAAAAGAGGATCACATGCCGCCCCCCCCCAGGACACTGTAATGGTTACAAAGATAAGTCAGGTGCCAAGCATCTGAATTTTGAGCATGGGGATGCCACAACGGTCATTAAGTGAGAAAAACGGTCATCGATACCCTTTTTTTCGGTGCCGCCATAACTCCAGCTGGTCACTAAATGAATTGTTGTAAGTCAAGGAGTAGCTGCATTTCAAATTCTAAAGGGGGGGGAAGTGGTTGGTGTAAAACGAGCAGGGTTGTTATTTTTTATTTTTAAAGCAACTATTTTTAGTGCCTTTTTTCTCGGCCATTGTTTTTCCTTCTTCCGGTTTCCTTTCAACGGGATGAAAGAGAAGCTGGTTGGCAAAACTTCCTTCAAAGGGGAAGAGCCTTGGTGGCGCAGCAGCTTAAAGTGGTGTTAAAGTGACACCAGCTGCCTGCAATTACTGCAAGTTCGAATCTCACCAGGCTCAAGGTTGACTCAGCCTTCCATCTTTTCAAGATAGTTAAAATGAGGACCCGGAGTGTGGAGGCAATATGCTGACTTTGTATAAAAAAGAACACCACTTTTGGGGGTGGGGGGCGAAAGCCCTACTAAGCAGGTATATACAAAAGTATGAAGGCTATCGCTTAACGCATTGTAAGCCGCCCTGAGTCTCTGGAGAAGGGCGGCATATAAATCGAACCAATTAAATTAAATTTTTAAAAAAAAAGAAAAAAGAGGACAGATACAGATTAACAGAATTGGAAGGACTAGTCCAGGAATAGGCTGCTGGGGGTTTGCAGGGGTTCGGGAGAGCTAAGATTCTGTGCAGTTTGGAGAACCCTCAAATGTGCAGTTTGGAGAACCCTCAAATCCCGCCCCACACCTCCCCGCTTCTCCCAGGAGAAGCATAGGGACTCCTGGGAGAAGCTGTTTTTGCCCTCCCAGAGGCTCGAGAAAAACCCCCGGAGCCTGGGGAGGGCAAAAACACGCCCCCCTCACCGTGGTGCAGGAGGCCGACTAGGCCACACCCACCATGGCCACACCCACCCAGCAAGCGGGGCAGAGAACCCCTTGCTACAATTTTTCAAGCCCACCCCTGATCTAGTTCAACGCCTCCACCCAAGGACCGCGGCGGGAATTGCCCGAGAAGTAACGAGAGGCTCCTTGGTTGTCGAGAGGATCAAGGAACCGTGTGCAAATGTCCCACCAGCCCACTTTTCATCCGCAGAAGAAAGAAAGAAAGAAAAACCCAGCATGAGATGCAGAATAAAATGCACCTTTGGCATTTGTACGTGCATTTTTTTCCCCCCCCGCTAGGAAAGCGGTTGAGCTTCACTCCCACAAGAGCTAGTTCAATCTTTCAATTTTAGTCAATGATTAGCCAGGTTCTAATCGGAAGGACAATTAACTCTGGTTGAGTGGAAACTGGGAAGCAAGAAAACAGGCCAGACGTTTGGCATTCGGCAAACCGCGCGTCCCCTCCTTAAAGCACGCACAAACACCGCTAAGCAAAGACCATTATCTCCACCCTAACCCTTCAGTTTATACACTTATCAACGGTTTTATGAGTAGCCGGAAGCGGTTTTCCATCTTGGGGCAAACACAAGCCGCACAAAAGGGACACTGAGTCCTTTCTGGATTCCCGAGGCCGTGAGCAAACAACCGAAGAGGCAGCGTACCACTGCACACTCGGCTCCAGAGATGGGTCAATTTGGGTCATCGTGAGGACTACAGACAAGGGTCTCTTTCTCCCCCTCCAGAGACTCAGCCCAATGCTGTTGCACATTCGGATTCAGCGTCCAATGACACTGCAAGACAATCTCTCAGAATATTTAATCCTAAAGCTGGAAGGGACCTTGGAGGTCTACTAGTCCAGCCCCCTGCTCAAGGCAGAACATATAGCATCTTGGTCAAATGGTTGTCCGGTCTATTTATGAAAACCTCCAGGGATGGACAACCCACAACCCCAGGAGGCAAGGTGTCCGTCCGTCCATCCATCTGTCCATCTATCATCTATCTCTCACCTCTGACTATCTACCAGTATCTATCTACTTATCTACCTATCCATCCATCCATTCATCCACCATCTCTCTCTCTCTCTCTCTCTCTCTCTCTCTCTCTCTCTCTCTCTCTCTCATCTCTATCTATCTGCTGGTATCTATTTATCTACCTATCGACCTATCCATCCATCCATCCATCCATCATCTCTCATCTATCTATCTATCTATCTATCTATCTATCTATCTATCTATCTATCTAATCTATCCATCCATCATCTCTCATCTCTCATCTCTCCTATCCATCCATCCATCCATCCATCCATCCATCCATCTCTCATCTCTCTCTCATCTATCCATCCATCATCTCTCATCTCTCCTATCCAGCCAGCCAGCCAGCCAGCCAGCCACCATCTCATCTCTCCCTCTCTCTCTCTTTATCCATCCACCATTTCTCATTTCTCTCATCATCTATCTACCTACTTACCTATCTACCTCTCTCTCTATAATTGATCTAGTTGTCTGTCTGTCTATCTATCTATCTATCTATCTATCTATCTATCTATCTATCTATCATCTATCATCTATCTATCATCTATCTATCATCTATCTATCTATCTATCTCCATCTACTGGTATCCATCACCCTACCTCTCTACCTATCTTCCATATATACCTTCACATTTAATCAGGAAACTGGATATTTGGAAACATTCTAAGGAACCCCACCCCACCCCCTACCTCAATGTTAAGTGGTCAGCTTGATGCACAGTCCATTAGTCCCAGTGATGAATGTTGGTCTCTCCCCTTACCAGTATGTTATTTTTTAATTAGAAATCTGTATATTTAAGGGGTGGAAAACGCTAGCACTTGACTGGTATTTTCCGTCCAGGATTAATCAACTCACTCTGGTTGATTAATTTAGGAGGGCTCCTTGGTACTCTGAGCTTGGTGGTGTTTCTTGCAGATGTTTCATTTCTCCCAATGGGTAACATCCTCAGGGTGAGTAACTCATTAGTTTGGGCAATGGAACATCTGCAGGAAAACGACAAGCTCAGAGAGCACCAAGGACCCCCTCATTTCGACTTTGAGCTACAAATATTCTCTTCTATTGTTTCCTATTAGTCAGCTCAACTTTATTATGGCTGGACTGTGCTGGAATCACTAATGTTAAGGTCAGTTTTCTTGCACTGGCTCCCGATCAGAGATTACAGCGCCAGCATTAGCACTTAAAGACTTATATACCGCTTCCCAGTGCTTTACAGCCCTCTCTAAGCAGTTTACAGAGTCGGTCTATTGCCCTCAAAAATCCGGGTCCTCATTTTACCGACCTCAGATGGATGGAAGGAAGCCGAGGCAACCTTGAGCTGGTCAGGATCGAACTCCTGGCAGTGGGCAGAATTAGCTCTGCAGTACTGCATTCTAACCACTGCATCACCAAGGGAGGGAGGGAGGAAGGGAAGGAAGGAGGAAGGAAGGAAGGGAGGACGGGAGGGAGGGAGGGAGGGAGGGAAGGAGGATGGATGGAAGTCCTTAGACTTATATACTGCTTCACAGTGCTTTTACAGCCCTCTCTAAGTGGTTTACAGAGTCAGCCTCTTGCCCCAACAATCCAGGTCCTCACCTCGAAAGAACGGAAGGCTGAGTCAATCTTAAGCCAGTGAGAATCGAACTGTTGGCAGTCGGCAAAATTAGTCTGCAATACTCCATTCTAACCACTGCATCACCAAGGAAGGAAGGAAGGAAGGAAGGAAGGAAGGAGGGAGGGAGGGAGGGAGGGAGGGAGGGAGGGAAGGAAGGAAGGAAGGAAGGAAGGAAGGAAGGAAGGGCTCTTAAGATTATTCTTATTACTCTGAAGTTAAATATCCAAACTTTTGCTTGTCAGTGCTACCCAGGATGTTATTTCTGAAGGAAAAACCAAGCATTTCCCCCGTTCTCAGCCCTGCAGATGCCCCAGAGCAATGGATGAAACTGTGGACCAGATAAAGACACCCAAAACAACCTGTCTGACAGGTGTGTGGTCAGCCCATCCTGTCTTCCACCTCTCAGCCACACCTTTTATGAGTCACCGAGACCATTAATCGTCCAGTGTCCCAGGTGCCTTCAGATTTCTCCATCCTTTCTCAAATCCTGGCAAAAGATCTCCCAGGAGATAACAAACCCATCAACAAGCTTTCAGAAACCACGCTTCCAATTCCTGCGGTGGAGACTTTTTGGTGGAGATCCCATCTATGGATAACGCTTACCAGGAACATAAATTTGAGAACTTCCAGTCTCGGTGCTTTTCATCAACTTGGCCCGTCTTCACTGAAAATAGTGAATGTTGACTGCCAGGGTTAGCAAAATTAGGCTAGATAACCATTGGTCGGATTCGGGTTCCATCGAATACACCCTTTCCTGTTTCACAAAGCTGACGGATCAACCTGACAATGCTCATGGGACCAAAAATAAAGGTCAAATGCTCCAAGGGGACATGGACAAGGGATCCAATCGAAAAGATCTCCTGAGATAATAAAAGCCTCCTTTAGTTGTAGAGACCTTGGAAGGAGCTTCCACGGCTTGAATTTATGATGGGATCTCTCATTAAGCACAGCTAATTTATTAATGACGTGGGTGGATTCCAGAACATCGTTGGGATCCTACCAACTTTTGATTCTTGGCTCCGCTGGAAGGAAGCTGTCGAAGGCAAAAAGAATCACAGGGTTGGAAGAGATTTTGGAGGTCTTCTAGTCCAGAGCCCTATCGGTGGGCATGCGAGTGTTGCCCTAGCTCAGCATGCACGTGTCGGCCAGCTGATTTTTGGGCCTTCTGGGCCCACTGGAAGGCTATTTCTGACCTCCGGGGAGGTGTGGAATGGCATTTTTGTCCTCCCCAGGCTCCTAGAAAGGCTCTGGAGGCTGGGGAGAGCGAGGAATGGGCCTTTCAGTCTCACTGGAAGTTGGCAAACAAGCCATTTCTGGCCTCCAGAGGGATGGGGAAGGCTCTTTTTGCCCTCCCCAGGCTCCGAGTAAGCCTCTGGAGCCTGGGGAGGGCGAAAAACAGGCCTACTGGGCCCACCATGCCATCGTGTGACAAAAGCGGAGGGAGCGCAAGGGTGTCATGCATACATGTGCAGAGGGAGCAGGGTGCACTGAATTATGGGTGGGTGCGACCCCCCCCCCCCCGTGCAACCCTCTCGCTTTTGGCCCACGATGGCAAAAAGGTTAGCCATCACTGCCCTATGCCATATCGGACAAATGGCTGTCCAGTCTCTTCTTAAAACCCTTCAGTGATGGAGCACCCTCAATTTCTGGAGGCAAGTAGTTCCACTGGTTAATTGTCCTCACTGTCAGGAAATTTCTCCTTAATTCTAGGTTGTTTCTCTCCTTGATAAGTTTCCCTCCTTTGCTGCTTCTCCTGCCTTCAGGTGCTCGGGAGAATAGGTTGGCCCACCTCTCTTTCCCCCTTGCTTTCGACTGTATTATAAAGGCTACACTCTATACCTGTGATGGCAGATCTATTCCAAAGGTGGCATGCAGAGCCCTCTCTATGGGCACTGTGGGCACATGCACCAGATGCTCTTCTGGGTTTCATCACGCGCATGCATGCCGGCCAGCTGATTCGGCATGCATGCATGAGGTGACAAGCTGATCCAGCATGTGGCAACCAGCTGCTCTTCTAGGTTTGCGCCAGGGTTCATGCACACACCAGAACCCGGAAGAAAGCAGCTGGCCGGTGTGCATGAATGCCAGACCAGCTGGCCGGCATGCATGCGCGAGATGGAACCCGAAAGTGCAGCTGGCTTCTGCATGCATGTGCACCAGCCAGCTGCTCTCTTCCAGATTCCGGTGCTCATACGCGCTCCAGTTTCGGCGTTCAGTGCCGAAAAGATTAGCCATCACTGCTCTATACTTTTGGAGACCGCTTGCAGGCACAGGCCAGTGGTTTTGTCCATTTGCATCATTTGCAAACCATGATATGGAAGCCAGGAAGGTCTGGGCTCACACTCTGAACTAAAATAAAGCCAGCTATCCCAATTGTGCCGGCCGTTGTTTTCTTTTGCAAAAAAGAAGCAAACATCCTCGATCGTCCCAGGACTCGGGGGCTGAAGTTTTGTTAGTCGACAAAACCACATTCCGCTCACGGTCTTCTTCTGCTCATGGTCTTTCGGATCTACCCAGGCTTTTTCCGAGACTGCCCATGTTTGTCAAAACTGGGATAACCAAGATGCTGGAATGTTTGGCATTTCCTGCCAAACAAGATTTGTCAGGATATTTCCTCCGAGCAGGCTGCAACACTCACAGAGCAGCCTGAAAAATTACACACCACGAACAATTAGACCTTCCTCTCCGGCTTCATCTGGGCAGGGGTGGGGACAGTGTGGCCCTTCGAAGCTGCAGAGCCACCCCAAACATGGCGGTGTGTCTTCCCTTAAATTTGCATTGCAAATACCACAATGTTTTTTCGGGATGCATTCAGCACCACCCAAACACCAAAATGTAAGGAAACGCCCAGCCTTTCCAGTCGCCTGCGGAGTTGAAGCAGGTTCCTCCTCTCGGATCCCTGCTTCTAAGACAGGTTCCACAGCTTCCCAGCTGAGGACAACCTAGCAAGAGGCCAGACAGGTAGTCGTTGACTTACGTCCATTCGTTTAGTGACCGTTCAAAGTTACAAAGGCACTGAAAAAAAGGGCTGTTATAGTGGGGAGGGTTTTTTTCCCCACACTTAGGATCATTGAAGCATCCACATTTTTTGAAGCCCCTTCCCACAAAGATCGTTTCTACCCCTGCAAATAACTTGATCCCTATTTCCTATGTGTTTCAGAAGGTCTATTACGGGAGGGAGAGGGGAGACAGAGAGAGGGGGAGAGAGAGAAAGAAAGAGGGAGGGTGAATGGGAGAGAGGGAGGGAGAAAGGGAGGGACAGAGGGAGAAAGGAAAGGAGGGAGAGAGAGAGGAAAGGAGGGAGAGAGGAGAGAGAGGGAGGGGGAGAGCAGGAAGAGGAGAGAAGGAAGGAAGGAGAAAGGGAAGGAGGGAGTGAGAGAGGAAAGGAGAGTGAGAGGGTAGAGGAAGATTGAGAGGGAGAGAGGGGGAAGAAGAGTGAGAGGGAGGGTGGGTGGGAGAGAAAGAAAGAGGGAAGGAGAGAGAGAGGGAGAGAGGGAGGGAGGGGGAGGAGTGAGAAAGGAAAGGAGGGAGGGAGAGAGGAAAGGAGGGAGAGAGGGAGAGAGAAGGGGAAGGAAAGGAGGGAGGGATGGAGAGAGAAAGGGGAGAGTGGGAGGGAGAGCGAGAGAAGGCAGGGTGCATGGGAGGGAGGGAGGGAGAAAAAAGAGAGAGAAGGAGAGGGAGGGAGGGAGAGAGAGAGAAGGAGGGTGGGATTGCAAGAGAATGCTCTGTGCAGGAATAAATTGTGCAATACACAACGAACGCCAAGCGTTCGGTTGGTGCAGTCATGGAACAGAGCCACCCTTGATGGAGATCTGTGGGAAAAGAATGCCCTGGCTTAGTCAAAGCACTTAAGAATAATCTCTGATAGCTGCAATTCAAACAGGTCTTGATATCATTCACGCGGAGCCAACTCCAGCACGGTGCACCACCTCCTATCGTATCTGCCCGACTGGTTCTCTCTGGCATGCTCGGTGTGCTCCAGGATCCATCAATGGAGAAATTTCCTGGCCGTGGGAACAATTAACCAATGGAACCTCTTGCCTCCAGAAGTCCAAAACTTCTAAAAGTTTTTTAAAGAAAAGACCGGCAGCCATTTGCTTGCAATGGTGAGGAATCTCGTGCAGGAGGTTGGACTAGAACAGGAGTCAGCAACCTGCAGCTCTGGAGCCGGATGTGGCTCTTTCAACCCTCTGCTGCAGCTCCCTGTCACTCAAAATAACCGCCAATGTGCGACACCCGCAGGTACTCAATTTATTGAGCTTTTCAACCCCCAGTAGCCAACCATAGATAAACCCAAGAAAAGAAAAGTTTCAGAAGAAAACAGAACGTTTCATTCAACTACATATGCTAGTTTTGTGGCCGCTCAAGAAATAGTCGGGCACTGGAAGGATTTTGTGGCTCCCGGTGTTTTCTTTTCTGTGGGAAACGGGTCCAAATGGCTCTTTTGAGTGTTGAAGGTTGCAGACCCCTGGACTAGAGGACCTTCCAAGGTCCCTACCAACTCGGTTATTTGGTTAGGATCCATTGGAAGTGAGCCTTCTCTGTGTCAGCAGCTGGAAGGAGGCGTCTTCCCCCCACTCCCAGATCTAAACAGCCACTACCCGACTGGTATTTTTGAAAGGCTGTGACTGTTTGGCTCTGCGCCCGGATGATTTGCAAGAACAATTAAAAGTTCCTTTTCCTTGTTCCTGGATTTGTTTTCTTGGCCCGCTCCGTTCCGTTGCGTTGTTTTTGTGGGCTTCTTTGAGTATTGTGACTTGTTTTTAAAAGCCTTTAACAGTTTGTAAACCATCCAGAGTTGCTGGGCGTCAGGCGGCAGTTAACGAAAAAAAGGAACAGATAGTTGCGTTCCAATATTTCAGGGGCTGTCACAAAGACGCAGAGGGGTTTCCACCTATTCTTCAAAGCACTAGATGGCAGAGGGTTTCCTGCTTGAGAAGAGGGTTGGACCTCCTTTCCAACTCTATTCTTGGAAACTGACCAAGGAGAGACACAACTGAGAACTAAGGAGAAATTTCCTGACAGTTAGAACAATGAACTGGTGGAACAGCTCCATCACTGGAGGCTTTGAAGATGAGATTGGACAACAATTTGTCTGGAATCGGATAGGGCAGGGGTCAGCAACCTGCGGCTCCGGAGCCGCATGTGGCTCTTTCACCCCTCTGCTGCGGCTCCCTGTCACTCAAAATATGTATTACAACTGCCAATGTGTGACACCTGCCGGCATGCGATTTATTGAGCTGTTCAACCCCCGGTAGGCCAACCATGGATAAATCCAAGAAAAGAAAAGTTTCAGAAGAAAACGGAATGTTTAATTCAACGACATATGCTAGTTTTAATAAAAAAAAACACGTATGCTAGTTTTGTGGCCGCTCAAGAAATAGTCAGGGTTTTGTGGCTCCCGGTGTTTTCTTTTCTGTGGGAAACGGGTCCAAATGGGTCTTTTGAGTTTTTAAGGTTGCAGACCCCTGGAATAGGGTCTCTTGCTTGACAAGAGAGTTGGACCTCCCTTCCAACTCTACTCTTGGAAACTGACCAAGGAGAGACTCAACTCAGAACTAAGGAGATAATTTCCTGACAGTTAGAACAATGAACTGGTGGACACAGTTTGCTACCAGAAGTTGTGGGTAGCCTCCATCACTGGAGGCTTTTAAAGAAGAGATTGGATGATGATTTGTCTGGAATCCGATAGGGTCTCCTGCTTAAGTGGTGAGTTGGACTAGAAGACCTCCAAGGTCCCTTCCAAGTCTGTTATTCTGTTAAATATAATAACTTAGGATGATGATTAAAGTTTTGGACTAGGACTGGGAAAACCTGAAATCTAGAATATTCAGCTTTGTGGCCGATTTTGGGACAGTCATTCTTTTTTCAGTCTAGTCTACCAGACAGGGCTGTTGTTATGGGAATAAAATTGGGGGTGGGGAGGGCCATGTACGCTGCCTTCAGCTTTTGTAGGAAAGGTAGCAGAGAGAGAATCAAAATTAAATCAACTTGCTAATTGCTAAATGGTCAGCATTTACTGATAAAGCCAGGGCAATGTCCGTGAATTCATTCCCCTTTTTCCGTTCAAGGTATGCAAACATTCATCCAAATCCAAATCTTGCCCTCTTTGCCGTAAAACAACCGTTGAGACATTTGCTTCGTGTTTGGATGTATTTCTTTCTTGTCAGCGTCTTCTTTTCCTGAAATGTTGCCAAGAAAAGCCTTTGGCAGTTTGCCTAATTATCCCAAGGTCAGAGATAAACTGAAGAATGGTGTTTTGAGGGCTTTGCTTTCATTTCATTTGGAATACGCTGAGAAGAGTTAATTCTCAGCTGTTTTAATACAATCGGTTTGTTTTTTGGAACTGTTTTGTATTTAATAGTAACTATGTGGGCCTGGGTCACAACAGAAATAGTGACTGCCAGGGAGAAGAATGTAGCTAGCTCCTGCTATTTGCTTCTCACTTTCCTGAGAAAAATATTTTCCTAGAAATAGCTGTCTGCGCTAAATGTCAAATTTAGCAACACATCACCAAAAACCCAACTGAATCATACATGAATATCTTCCCAGTCTCCATTTATTTCTAAGAGTTTCAGCATTTCCAACAGGGTGGATTTGATTTAAATCAAGCCGACTGAAATCATGATTGAAGTCACTACCGTGTTTTCCCGAAAATAAGACCCTGTCTTATATTTTTTTGAACCCTGAAATAAGCGCTTGGCCTTATCGCCATGCGGTCAAAAGCCCGATTGGGCTTATTATCAGGGGATGTCTTTATTTTTGGGAGAAACAGGGTAGTAAAAAGGCTTGATTTAAATCAACCCAAAATCTTGAAATCATAATTTTTAAAGAGTAGCTGTCATCTCCGTCCCGCAGCGGCTCCTCCTCTGACCCGCTGTTGACTCACCAACAGTCCCAATATTGCAAAATATACAGCCTCCTCATGCTACATAACTAAGCTCCATTTCATGCTGAGTAAACTAAATTATGAATGAATCTGAAACAGAAAACTCTCTTTAGTAGACTTTTTTACTCCAAAAGCATCTTATGAAAATAAATTTGATTTTTTAAAAAAAACAATTCAATTTAAAAATTTTTAAAAATCCGATTTAAATTTTAAAAACCCATTTTTAATTTTTTTTTTAAAAAATCATTGATTTTTTTATTCACCCGGATCGCTGAAGACACTAATGAGGTAAACCGTGAGTTCCACAAGCTTGAGAGCAAGTTGCAGAACCATTGCGTCCTTCCCTCAAAATATTTTCTTGGTTTTAGCAGCCACAGACATAAACGGGACTCTTAACCAGGGGTGGGGCTGCTGGTGGTTTGCAGGATTTCCTTCTCTTTGATAGCCTAGAGTACGGGTGTTAAACTTGATTTCATTGAGGGCCACATCAGGGTTGTGTTTAACCTCAGGAGTCGGGGTGCAGTTGGGCATGCCTGGGTTGGGAATGGCCAACTTGATGTTGCTTGTGTTGGGGCATCTGTGGTGGCCTGGGCGCAGCTGGGAGGATTCTCCTGCAGACCTCTGCCAGTAAAAATGGATCCCAGCCTTCCTGAGCTCCATTTTTTCTGGAAGAGGCACCGTGGGCCGGTGGTTTGCTATTTCCAGAGCGGCCTCATGGGCTAGATCTAAGCACCCCGCAGGCTGGATCTGGCCCACGGGCCTTGACTTTAACACCCCTGGTCTAGAATATAAACCCAGCCCCCTTTAACCGGTAGAGAATCGTAGTCAGGGGTGAAATGCTCCCAGTTTGGACTGGATCGTCTGATCCGGTAGCGATGGCGGTGGGTGGTTCGTAGAACCGGTAGCAAAAAATCCCTGCCCTCCCCCCATGCCCAGCTGAGCCGTGTGATCATCAGAGACCTTTTTTTAATTTTTAAAAGCATTTTTTGGGCCGAAGAGTAAAAAAAAAAAAAAAAAAAAGATTCTGATGATTGTGTGGTTCAGCTGGATCGTCAGAGGCTTTTAAAAGCATTTTTTCGGCAAAAGAGGTTGAAGGAAAAAAAATGCTTTTAAAAGCCTCTGACGATCCCAGCTGACTTGCCTGATCGTCAGAGGCTTCTAAAAGCATTTTTTTTTCTGCAACCTCTTCAGCCTGAAGAGGTTGTAGAAAAAATGCTTTCAGAAGTAAAACAAAAAAAAAATTGGCCACGCCCACCCAGCCACATTATTTTTACATTTCACCACTGATCGTAGCCAACCTCCATGAATTCATGGCATCGCCGTTGGCCTCAAAAGCAGACGTCTGAAGTTGAGCACAGCCAAAACTAGCAGGCTAAGAAAAAACTGAAACAGTGCTTGTTCTCAGGGCTTTCTTAAAAAGAAAGTTACGTACGAGCAAAAAATCCATAATTGTCTCTTTCCTGACTCTAGCAAAGGGACGCCGTCGGGCTGAATCCAAAGGGGAAGGCTGGGAGACATCCATCTCCCAGGGTGGCACAAAACGATAAGTGTTTCGCTCCCAGAAATTCCCTTTGTAATTTCAAGCCATCCATGGAGGAGCCAAGGAGGCTGTCGGCCCTTATACAATGCTAAGAATTGAGCTGGGAAAGAGAGGGGAGGAAGACCGAAGGCAGAAGGGGGTGGAGGATTAAGAAAAAGCTTTCCAGACTGGGTCTTTGAAGCCAGAAAGAGTTGCAACTTGGCAATGTCCTTCCAATGTCTTGGAGGTAGAGATGCCCCAAACCAGCCAGCTTAGTAAGGCAAGAAGGCTCTTCAAATACTCTTAGTCCATTTTTCTTTTTGATATTCCTAGCTACGGTTGCTCAAGCCTCTAGATCGCAATTTTGACAACGGCGAAAGAAATTGGACAACCATTTTTTTAAAATTAGATTTATATATTTGTCAGATATAAGAGATTGACAGAGTTGGAAATGACCTTGTGGGTCATCTAGTCCAACCCCTCATCTCACCCAAGCAGAAGACCCTAGACCATTCTTGACAGAGGGCAGCCTGGTCTCTTCTTGAAAGCCTCCAGGGATGAAGCTCCCACAACTTCTGAAGGCAACTTCTGTTCCATGGGTTGATGGTTCTCACTGTCAGAAAATGTCTCCCGATAGGATTTTCGGCAGGGGGTTGGACTAGAAGACCTCCAAAGTCCCTTCCAACTCTGTTATTCTGTGCAACCGATTGGTTCGAATAAGCATGGTCATCCCCAAACTTTGGGGGTATCCACTGCATTATTCAGGGGTTCTGACTCTGGAAGTCACAACCGGCATGACCAGATGGCAAGGAGCTGATTAGGATCAGCCGCTAAGTCACAAATCAGAATCAGGGTTCACCAACAGCCGGGAGTCCAATGCAAGTGGTACAAGGGATGATCCGAGCCATAAAAATAGAGCAGGGGTCGGCAACCTTAAACACTCAAAGAGCCACAAACCGGAAGCCCCCCGTTCAATTCTGGAGCGGACTGGGAGCCTGGTTTCCCCACCATAGTGTCTCCTCCTAGCACGGCGTCCTTTTCCCTCTACCAGTCCTAACCGAAAGCCCTATCAAGTGTGGAGCTGACCAGCGATAGGGAGCCACAGCAGAGGGATGAGAGAGCCACACGTGGCTTCAGAGCCACGGGTTGCCAACTCCTGAAATAAGAGCGATAGCCATAAAATAAAATTCAACAAAAAAATGGCGAGAGCACATTTTCCTTTAGTAAACACGAAACGAGCCAAAGGCCTCTCTCATCTCTAGTTTATGGGCTGGAAGACTGCCTGTTCTTCTCCCAACTTCACGGATTAAAGGGTAAGTCTGGGACACATTCTGCTTGACATTTACAAAAAAGCTGTGGCAGCTTTTACAGAAGCAAAAGAAACCCATTCTTCTTCTTCTTCTTTTTTTTTAAAGCAGGGCTTCAACCACAGCTGGGACCTTTGTCCTTCTCTGCTCATCACACGTGTAGGAAGACGCACAGCATGTTGCCGGAGGTGCAACCCGTATCGGCAAAAAACAGAGTTGGAAGAGACCTTCAAGGTCTTCTAATCCAACCCCCTGCCCAACAGGAAACCCTATACCTGTGATGGCATGCAGAGCCCCCTCTGTGGGCACGTATGCCGTTACCAGCATTCACAACCGGCCAGCTGGTCTTTGTGCGTGCCAGAGCGCCAGAAAGCCAAAGATCAGCTGGCCGGCGTGCATGCATGCACCGGAAACCCTGAAGACCATGGTGGCTGGTGCGCGCATGCCCACCAACCACTTGGTCTTCGGGTTTCTGGACCTCCAGTGTGCACATGCGCCCTACACCATTTCAGACAATTGGTTGTCCAGTCTTAAAAACCTCCAGCGTGGGAGCACGCACAACTTCTGGAGACAAGTTGTTCCACTGATTAATTGTTCTCACTGTCTAAGATTTCTCCTTAGTTTTAGGTTGGTTCTCTCTTTGGTAAATTTCCATCCGTTGCTTCTTGTCCTGCCTTCAGATGCTTTGGAGAATAGCTTGACTCCCTTGTCTCTTTGAAAGCCCCTCAAATATTGTAAGATGCTATCATGTCACCCCTAGTCCCTAACCCTAACCCTAACCCTAACTCTAACCCTAACCCTAGTCCTTCTCTTCCTTAGACTAGACAAACCCAACCGTTCTTCGTTACTCCCATATAACACCCCTCCTGCGTCAGCTGCACTGGTTACCAGCGGTTCTCCGGGTCCGCTTCAAGGTACTAGTTCTCACCTATAAGGCCCTACAGGATTTAGGTCCAGGATATTTACAGGACTTCCTCCTGCCTGCTTCCCACCGTCCTGTTCGCTCACATAGGGCCGCTCTCCTCAGGGTCCCGATGGCGAGGCAATGTCATCTAGTGGTGCCCAGGGGTAGGGCGTTCTCTGTGGGTGCTCCCACCCTCTGGAATGAATTACCTACCGAGCTCCGGACGGCTCCTGATCTCCGCTCCTTTCGTCGGGAGCTGAAGACTTGGCTGTTCAAGCAAATAGGCTGACTCTGATTCTGGGTTTTATTACTTATCATTAATTAGTTATTTGATTTAAAGTGCGATTTTATTGTACATCTTTCTTAACTTGTGTTCGCCGCCCTGAGTCCTTCGGGAGAAGGGCGGCATATAAATACATGTAATAAATAAATAAATAAATAAATATGTTCTTGCCTCCAGTTCGGGAGTGGTATTTACTTACTTTGCCTACCAGTTTGCAAATGTGAGTGTGCATGCCTAGCCTCAAAAACGTGCCTAAATAGCACGACTTGGAGCCGGGACAGTTGGGCGAACCCACTCGCAATTTCCACTACCGGTTTGGGCAAACCAATTCAGGCGAACCGGTCTGAACCAGCTGAATACTACTTGGAAGAATTGGGCCAATTCTTCTGTAGAAAGCAACAAACTAAAATCCAAGCAAGAAGAACATAAGATAGAGAAAAAGAGCGTAAGATAAGAACGTAAGGTACAAAGATTTTTAAAAAAAACACTAAGTTTTTTTAACAGAGCCTGAGTAGCGTAGGGGAGTAATGCCTCCTACAAAAAAAGGCAGCATTTAAGATCCAGCTGCTGAAATTACTGGCCAGTTCAATCCCAGGCAGGCTCAAGGTCGACTCAGCCTTCCATCCTTTATAAGGTGGGTAAATTGAGGACCCAGTTTGTTGGGGGCAATAAGCTGACTTTGTATAAATATAAATATACAAAAGTATGAAAGCTATTGCTTAACGCACTGTAAGCCGCCCTGAGTCTCCGGAGAAGGGCGGCATATAAATCATTTTTTAAAAAAAGACATGGGGACCACACCAAAGATGCACTCTTGCCATTTTTGAAGTCTCAACATTGAGGGTTAATTTCTTCCTCCCAAGTAAAAATGTTTATGTATGCACCAAGATTCTGTTCAAGCATGACCGTGATTCATACATTTCAGGGCTGGGTTCACACAATATATACTAAATCCTAACCAAACGAAGCCCATTATGATTTAGAACAATGCACGGGCAACAGTCGTAGGCTGTGACTGCATCGGGTTCGAGGCGGAAGTTGTCTCAACTGTCAGCGAGCCAGAGTGGAGTTCGTATAACGCCTCAAGCTTTTAAGCAAATCATCTGACAGCTCAGCCTCATTTATTTTATTTTGTAAGATTTACAGGGCCACCCATCTGAAATTCATAACCCTGGGTGGTGGAGCCCAATCCGTGTGAAAGAAATCTTGTCCATGTGCAAAAATGATGGGGAAGATACGGTCTGTGGATAGCTGGCAAACCAGTTTCCAAAAATTAAAATGATTTTTAATTGCTTCATAGCGATAGAGTTGAGCATCCATCCCTGAAGATGGGTCGCCATCGGCTCAATTCACACCCTGCCTGAACCGCAGTCATGGGGAACGTTGGAAATGGCCATTTGGTTCATGGTTTAAACCAGGAAAAATAGGGGTTGGTGGATAATTCATTACTTCTGAAAACCGAGCAATGTTCCAATATCTCAGAGGCTGCCACAAAGAAGAGGGAGTCAAACTGTTTTCTAAAGCACCAAAAGGAAAGACAAGAAACAATGGTTGGAAACTAATGAAAGAGAGAAGCAACCTAGAACTAAGGAGAAATTTCTTGACAGTGAGAACAATTAACCAGGGGAACAACTGGCCTCCAGAAGCTGTGAATGCTCCAACACTGGAAGTTTTTAAGAAGAGGTTGGATAACCATTTGTCTGAAGTGGTGCAGGCTTTCCTGCCTAAGCAGGGGGTTGGACTAGAAGACCTTCAAGGTCCCTTCTAACTCTGTTATTCTAGAGCATATGCACCAAAGACAAATTCCTTGGGTGTCCAATCACACTTGGCCAATAAAGAATTCTATTATTCTATTCCATTCCATTCCATTCCATTCCATTCCATTCCATTCCATTCCTATTCCTATTCCTATTCCTATTCCTATTCCTATTCCTATTCTATTTCTAAGAGACTCGGTAGCACAGTGGTTAGAGCGCAGTACTGCAGGCCATTTCTGCTGATTATTGGCTGCCTGCAATCTGGCAGTTCAAATCTCACCAGGCTCAAGGTTGACTCAACCTTCCATCCTTCCAAGGTGGGTAGAATGAGGACCCGGATTGTTAGGGGCAAGAGGCTGGCTTTGTCAAACCGCTTAGAAAGGGCTGTAAAGCACTATAAAGCGGTATATAAGTCTATGTGCTATTGTTATTTTACATTGCCTTCTTTTCATTAGAACAGAGAATCCTAGGGTGGAAAGAGACTTTGGAGGTCTCTTCTAGTCCAACCCCTTGCTCAAGGAGCCTTTTACCATTCTATATTATTCTATATTCTAAGCCAGAAAAAAAGAGATATTTTAATAAGCAAAATGCTCGTAAGCCATTTTTTGATGTAAAGTAACAATTTAGACCAAATCGCTTAGAAGGAGTGTAGATGGGTAACACGCCTTGTGCTTTCTGACATGTACGGGAGTCAAGCTTATGCCGGCATTTCATAAATAATTCTCTTTGAAGCGCGACAGGTAAATTCCAAATTGCAAGTCAAGGTTGCAACACTTGGAATTGGCAGGCGTATCATCCACCTGCTCTTCTGCCCGTCTGCAACCCGGGCTGCGCTCCTCCCGTTCGCCCATCGTTTCGAGGCGCCATGTGCAGAGAAGAGTGGCAGATAAATCAGGCTCCCTTAATGAGAGGCCTCCCTCCCTTGAAGACGGAGCTTGTCTGGACACGGAAGGAGAGGAGGGGAGGGGGAATAGCAAGCTGGAGCTGGCAACCCTATCTGGGAACCATACGGTCCCAGGTCTGGGAATCTTTAACTAGGCAATTACTGATTTGCCTGACCTCATTAGGACAAGGGGTCACAGGTGGCCACCAGCCATACTGCTGGACAAGGGAGGGCATTTGCAAATCTGCTGGTCTATGATAGCAATAGCATTAGCATTTATGTACCACTTCATAGTGTTTTTACAGCCCTCTCTAAGCAGTTTACAGTGTTAGCATATTGCTCCCCAACAATCTGGGTCCTCATTTTACCCACCTCGGAAGGATGGAAGGCTGTAAGAAAGTCAGGATCAAACTGTTGACAGTCATCAGAAATTAGCCTGCCATACTGCATTTTAACCACTGTGCCACCATGGGAGGGAGGGAGGGAGGAGGGAGGGAGGAAAGAAGGAAGGAAGGAAGGAAGGAAGGAAGGAAGGAAGGAAGGAAGGAAGGAAGGAAGGAATAGCAATAGCACTTAGACTTATATATTGTTTCACAGTGCTTTACAACTTAAGTTTAAGTTTAGAGAGTCTGCCTATTGCCCCCCAACCATCTGGGTCCTCATTTTACCGACCTCGGAAGGATAGAAGGCTGAATCAACTTTAAGCTGGTCAGGAATCGAACTGCTGACAGTCATCAGAAATTAGCCTGCAATACTACATTCTCACCACTGCGCCGTCACGGTTCCTAATGCAACATCCGAACAGCTACAGCAATAGCAATAGCCCTTAGGCTTATATACCGCTTCACTGTGCTTTTACAGCCTTCTCTAAGCGCTTTACAATGTCAGCAATTTCCCTCCTCCTACAACAAACTGGATCCTTTTTTTAACCGACCTTGGAAGGCTGAGTCAACTTTGAGGCGGTGAGAATCAAACTGCTGGCAGTCGGCAGAGTTAGCTTGCAATACTGCATTGTAACTACTGTGCCAATGGTCGGTTTCTACCAGTTCACCCCAATTCGGGCGAACCAGTAGCGGCGGCAGCAGGAGGCTCCGCCCACCCGCCTGGATGTCATCACAGATGCTCTGTGCATGCACAGAAGCCCCATGCCCAAGGGAAGTGAGTGTGTGCGTGAGCACACTCACAATTCCAAACTGTTAGCGAAGGTAAGTGAAACTCACTAATACACTGCGCCACCACACAGTGACTGATAGAATAAAGATGGAATAACGATGGCATAAAGATAGGATTAAAATTTGCAAGTGTGTCCTCTAGGGCGGTCTTCGAATGGGGGGAAGAGAGAATGCCCTCTTGCACACAATGAGTCAGAAAAACACCAGGAGATACTTGAATGACCAATCTTTTCCCACTAAACCAGCGACTCATTTCTTCCACCGCCTGAGTCATCCTCGCAAATCTTCAATTGCAACATTCACAGCAAACTTGGCAGAGGAGACGTCTGGCGAGGGGGGAACCTCGACTTCTATGCTTCTGAGCAGACCTAGAAACTTCCTGACAGTGAGAACAATCGCACCAGTAGAACGGCGTGCCTCCCGAAGTGGTGGGTGCCCCAACGCTGGAAGGGTTTTAAAGAAGAGATTGGACAATCGTTTTGTCCAAAATGGTTCCTGCCTAAGGAGGGGTTGGACGAGAATAGGGGTTCCTCAAACTTTCCAGCTTGGCGGCCCGGTGTAGGGGAGGCGTGTGAGTGGCAGGCACACACAGCTCCATTTGTGGGAGCGGCACCTGTGCAAACGGAGCTTTGTGCACAAACTGAGGGTACTTGCGCTCACGTGCAAAGCTCCATTTGCGCGAGGGGAGCAACGGTGTCCTCCCCTCATGTTAGTGGAACTTCAATGTTGGGGGAACTCTCGCCCATTTCTCCCCCAGCCTGGTTTGGAACAGGCTGTGACCCGGTTGGGGAGGTTGAGGAGCCCTGGGTGAGAAGATCTCCAAGGTTGCTTCCAACTCTGGTATTCTGGATCCTCTAACATAAGCGGAGGATGCCGTCGCTCGCGTGCGAAACTCCACTCGTGCAAATGGAGCTTTGCACATGAGCACAAGCACCCTCAGTTCGTGCACACAGGTGTGTCAAACTCAAGGCCCGGGGGCCGGATCCAGACCACAATGTGGTCAGATCCAACCCAAGGGGCCATCCTGGAAAACGTAAGGGGCTGGCCTCCATCGCTTTGGCCTAGTCTACCCAATGTGAAGAGGAAACACTGGGTCAGCAGTTTGGGGAGTGGCATCAAGGTGGCCACACCCACCCAGCTGGCCACGCCCATCCAGTCCACCATGCCCAATGAGTGGCGTCAAGATGGCCACATCCACCCAGTTGGCCATGCCTGAGCTCAACCACAGCCCTGATGCAGCCCTCAATGAACTTGAGTTTGACACCCCTGCTCAAAATCTACCGGTCTCGACCAAGACATCCTTTGTTCCACTCACAACCTGTAAGTGGTTCTCGCGCTTACAATCACAAATTTGACACTTGTGTGGCACACGAGACGTAAAGCGCCTTGCCAAGAACAAAGTTGCAGAGAGAGTTGTGCATAAAAGGCAGCTGCAAAGGGACAACGCTGACAATCTGCTGCCCTCCTAAAAAATTTTCTGGGTGGTCTTCCCAATGCCTGTTTGAGTTCCACGTCTCCCAAGGATGCTTTCCCACGTGACGGGCAGAATGAAAAAGGAAAAAAAAAAAAGGAAGAGGGGCTTAAACAGAGGCAAGACAGAGAAATGGTCCCTGGGGGCAGACCGCTAACTGGCCATCAGGGAAGAGGGCAGAAGAGGGGGGAGAGAAAGAGAGAGAGAGAGAGACCCCCTGAGAAGTTCCAGACACAGCATTTCTGACAATCGAGTCCTTCTTCGACCCTTCGCCTCATTGGCATCAAGTCGGGAATTGACAGGAGCAATTAGCCCGGCCTTTCACTTCCATCTCTCTCCCCAGGGTGCAATCAGAACGTGCAAATCCAACCGTTGTACCGAAGCCAGGAAAAGCCGGCTCCCGAAGAAGACTCCCATCTGGTAGAAGGGGACCCCACCCTTCTCAAAGACACTTCCCCATCCCCCAAAGCCAGAGAACAGAAGGATCAGGGGGGTTTTTTTTGCCAGCAGGCCGGATTAAGGGAGGGAAACACCCAGTTTGGCACGGCTGTATAAAATCATTCCCGATTTGGCGGCGGTGTGAAATCCGCCTCTGAGGCGGAATTCACCCAAAATGTTAGGCCCAAACAAGGTCCTACTGTGATCTTGGTGTCCCGGTAGTCCTTACCTACAACCAGTGGTGGGATTCAACTGATTCGCGCAAACTGATAGTAACGACCATGCTCGCATTTTCGGTGCGCGGCGAACCGGTGGTAAAATTATGTGAAATCCACCTCTGCCTACAACCTTTAGTTTAATGACTGTTCAAAGTTACAATGGCACTGAGAAAAAAAACTGACCGTTTTTCACAGTTATGACCGGTGGCGGCATTCCCCGTGGCCACAGGATCAAAATTCGGATGCTGGAGTTTGATCCTGACCTGCTCAAGGTTGATGGACTGACTGACTGACTGACTTCCTTGGTCAGTAAAATGAGGATTGTTGGGGGCCAATATGCTGACACTGTAAATCACCCAGAGGATGCTGTAAAGAACCGTGGGGTAATTTATAAGTAGTCCTTGACTTACGATGTTTCGTTTAGTGACTGTTCAAAGTTACGACGACACTGAAAAAAATCACATAACTGTTTTTTTACACTTGCAATGGGTGCAGCATCCCCATGGTCACATGAGCACAATTCAGGTGCTGGTATTCAATCCTGACCTGACTTAAGTCAACCTTGAGTTCAGCTCAATTTTGCTTGCCTTCCTTCCTTCCTTCCTTCCTTGCTTGCTTCCTTCTATCAATCTCCTTCCTTCCTTCCATCTCCTTCTTTCCTTCTCTTAGTATCCTTCCTTCCATCAATCTCCCTTCCTTCTCCTTCCTTCCTTCCTTCCTTCCTTCTATCAATCTCCTTCCTTCCTTCCTTCTCCTAGTCTCCTTCCTTCTATCAATCTCCTTCCTTCCTTCCTTCTCTTAGTTTCCTTCCTTTCTTCCTTTCTTCTATCAATCTCCTTCCTTCCCTTCCTTCCGTCTCCTTCCTTCCTTCTTAGTCTCCTTCCTTCCTTCTCTTAGTCTCTCTCCTTCCTTCCTTCCTTCCTTCCTTCCTTCCTTCCTTCCTTCCTTCCTTCCCCTTTTGCAACCTTCCTACAAGCCAAGTCAAGGGGGAAGCCAGATTCCCTTAATGAATGTGCTCCTAATCCAACCACTGCAGTGATACCCTTAAGAAACGTGGCAAGAAACATTGTAAAATGGGACAAAACCCACTTAACAAGGTTCCTCACTTAGCAAGATAAATTCTGGGCTCCATTTGTGGCCCGTAAGCCAAGGAGCATCTGTAGAGGTGAAAGTGCTTATTGCTGATGCTTTTACTTCCTCAAGAGTTCAGAAAAAGACTTCCAAACTTTCCTGAGTCGGTGGCCAGTGAGGAATGCTGAAAGTCGAGGCTCAGCTCCACCCAGGATCAAACCTCCTTCTTGCCAGCCGGAGAAACAAGGTGTGTTCAGGGCGTGGGAGAAGAAGGGGGGGGGGAAGAATCACATGTTTGGGATTTTTCTATGTGTTTTCTTCTTTATACTGTAACTGCTATTCTAATAGCAAAACCTTCCTGAAAGTTATTGCATGACATTCTTGGTTAAATTATCTTTCCACTGATATATAATTTTAGGGTACTATTCCCCCCCTCCAAAAAAAACCCCAGTGGTGTTATTAACTAGCTTTAGAAAAATACTTTACCCAAAAGATTTACACAATTTTGGCCACTACTGTAAATGCAGAATGCAGAACTGAAGAAGCTCCTTGGATGAGAAGCAAAATGTTTTCAAGAAAGAAAAGAAAAGAAAAGAAGAAAGGAAGGAAGGAAGGAAGGAAGGAAGGAAGGAAGGAAATGGGAATGGGAAAGGAAAGGAGGGAAGGAAGGAAGAAAGGAAGGAAGGAAGGAAGGAAGGAAGGAAGGAAGGAAGGAAGGAAGGAGAAAAAGAGGAGGGAAGGAGAGGAAGGAAGGAAGGAAGGAAGGAAGGAAGGAAGGAAGGAAGGAAGGAAGGAAGGAAGATAAATGGTGGCTGTTTTTATCCTTCAATTGGTAACTTCCCCTCTTTGACAAAACCTGCTAGCCAAGTTGAGAGATGTTGAAAGGTGTTTGAAGAAAAAAATAAGTTCAGTTGTTTTTTGGGAAAAGCATCTTTGATACAAGCACAATCTGGATAATTGAGAATTTTTATAGACGTTTAGCCTAAATGCACCCTTCCAACGGTCAAAAGCCTTCACCCACCCAACACATCTTCGGATCCCTGCAGACAGAGAGCCCCTGCTACAAACAGGCAGAAATCCAACCGATTAAGCTTTCTCCTTCTCTTCACCTTGGATATATATGGTGGGAGAACCAAAAACTTTTCCATTTCAACATTAGCTAAAGCCAACAAACCACAGAAAGCTACAGAAAGGCCCAGCTCATCTCCGCATCCAGAAAAAGTTGGAAGAGCCACACAAAATCAGCACAGGTAACCCTGGACTCACAACAGCTTCATTTTGTGACTGCTCAAAGTTACGACGGCCCTGAAAAAAAGGGACGCAGAACCATGATTCAAACTTACGACCGTTGCAGTATTCCCCCGTGGTCGCGTAATCAAAATATCCAGACTGGCTCATATTTACGATGGTTGCAATGTGCCGGGGTCACGGGGTTTCCCCCTTTTGCGACCTTCTGGCAAACCAAGGTAAGGGGGAACCCAAGTTCATTTAACCGGTGTTGACTAACTGAAAAATGGCACTGATTCACTTAACAACGGTGGCCTGGAAGGTCGTAAAATGGGGCAAGACTCACTTTTGACAGCTGTCTCATTTAGTAATGGGAATTTTGGGCTCAACTTATGATTCTTGATGAATGTATCTTTTCTTTTATGTACACTGAGAGCATATGCACCAAAGACAAATTCCTTGTATGTCCAATCACACTTGGCCAATAAAAAATTCTATTCTATTCTATTCTATTCTATTCTATTCTATTCTATTCTATTCTATTCTATTCTATTCCATTCCATTCCATTCCATTCTATTCCATTCTACCCTACCCTACCCTACTCTATTCTATTCCTTGTTCTGTGTTTTCTATTCTACTCTACTCTACTCTACTCTACTCTACTCTACTCTACTCTACTCTACTCTACTCTACTCTACTCTACTCTACTCTATGTTCCCTGCAGCAATTCCCTAGTTTTGCTTCTTAGAACTGCTTGCTCCCTTCCGCCTCATCCTTCTCAAACATCAAGTCATTGATCGGCACATTTCTTTCTTCCCTTCCAAGGAAAAGCCTTCTTCCCCTTACAAGCTCAACAAATAATCTTTTTTTTTAAACTTAAAAATAAAAAGAAGTGAAATTCGGAGGGAAGTGATTAAGGCCAACAGATCTGGGTTCACTTCTCCTCCCTCACACCCATCTCGCCACTCCCCAGCTTCTTCCAGCTCTCTGCCCAACCCATCTAAAAAAAAAAGGTGGGGGGAATGACGGGATAATAAAAACGGGAAGCCAGAAAAATCACTTCAGCAATTTTCAAGTTCTCTTATTCCAAGATATCTTTGTTTATTTTTTTCTTGAGGGGTCCTAGGTGCTCTCTCAGCTCTGTTGTTTTCTTGCCAACGTTTCATTACCCAACTAGGTAACATCATCAATGCTTAAAAGGGAGTGGGGTGTGTGGAGAAGAGAAGGAGGAGATTGTGGGATCCTTGGTACTCTCTGAGCTTGCTTGCATTATTGTAGGAAAAGTGGTACAATGGGGCCCAAACTCACTTCAAATTTCTCACTTAGCCACATACATTTTGGAGCTCTATTATGGTCATAAATCGAGGACTACCTGTGGTCCATAGATGTTCATGCCCATGTGTCCATGGGTGGCTGATTTATCAGAGTGCCAGGCTTCTAGAAATTCCCTGACATTTTTTTTTTACTTTTTATTTTTTTTGTCCCTGACTTTCCCCTTCATCAAACAGCTGTTTCTGTTTACAGACACAAGGCAACAGTTGCGATTGTTGGCCGGGAGGGGAAAAAAATCACAACAACAACATCCTGCCAGGGGAAAAACCTTCCACCTCTTTGCATCTACAGGGTGCAGTGTAAAGTCATTTTCTCACAAC
>JAUDYJ010000015.1:8330890-8469280 GCA_030761175.1 Masticophis lateralis
CCCCAGGAGTGAGGAGGGAATGAAGATTTGGCAGTATCCTTCCCCTGGAGTGAGGTGGGAATGGGGATTTTGCAATATCCTTCCCCCAGGAGTGAGGAGGGAATGGGGATTTTGCAGTATCCTTCAGGAGCGCGGTGGGAATGGAGATTTGGCTAAGACCCTGAGCTTGTCGATCAGAAAGATCGGCAGTTCGGCGGTTTGAATCCCTAGTACAGGTCTCCTGCCTGAGTAGGGAGTTGGACTAGATGACCTCCAAGGTCCCTTCCAACTCTGTTACTGTAAACTTAACAACCGGGTGACTAACTTATCAACTGCAATGATTCACTTAAGAACAGTGGCAAAGGAAGGTCGTAAAATGGGGCCAAACTCACTTAACAACATAAAATCCGGGCTCAGTTGTGGTTGTAAGCTGAGGAGTAGCTGTATTAACTTAATCTACAGTCCCAAAAGAAGTAGGAAGTTGGGTGTTTGTTTGTTTTTTTTCCTTTTTCCCCTCTGCCCTGCACTTTTCTCTCTTCCCTTTTTTTCCTCCTTGTTTTTACCTTTTTAATTTCTGTTTATACTTTTGTACTTGATGCTTGGATAAAACTAATAAAAATATTGAACTTGAGAGTGAGCAAGAAAATCCAAAGGACTGTACCGGAATTCTGAAATCCTCGGCGCTCTACGACCAGCGAGAACCGAATCAATCTGGATTTTATGCAAAAGAGTTCCTGCAACCTGCATGTTAAGGCAGGACATTAAATTAGAAGGCAAACAATGTTGGTCCCTAACAGTAGGAAGTGACCTTGGCTTCTTGTAGGTTTGGGGTTAATTGCTTGCTTCAAGGATTTATAAGTAGTGCTTGCCGCCTGTAAATAACAAACCCAACTATTGTTTTCTCCCAAGAAGCGCTTTGCAGGAAACCTAGATAGCTGGGGGCTACTAACTATCTAACCACTGCACCTGCTGACTTGTGAGCCTGAGGAGTTAAAGCAGCAGAGTTCAGAATTCCCCTGGCATGAAAAAGGAACAGCTGGGTTCTCCTTCTCTGCTTTTATTTACTTATTTTTATTTGGGATGTTTGTCCAGAAACCCATAAAAAAAAAAACCTGTGCATCAGGGGTGAAATGCTCCCAGTTCGGACCGGATCACCCGATCCGGTAGCGATGGCGGTGGCTGGTTTGGAGAACCGGTAGCAAAAATCCCCCCCCCCATTCCCAGCTGAGCTGCGCGATCATCAGAGGCTTTTTAAAAAAAAAACTTTTAAAAGCATTTTTTCTGCAACCTCTCCGTCTGAAAAAATGTTTTTAAATTTTTTTAAAAAAAGTGTCTGCTGATCGCGGGGCTCAGCTGGGATCGTCAGAGGCTTTTACAAGTATTTTTTTTCTACAATCCTCCAGCATAAGAGGTTGTAAAAAAAAATGCTTTTAAAAGCCTCTGACGATCCCAGCTGAGTTGCCTGATTGTCAAAGGCTTTTAAAAGCATTTTTTCCCAACCTCTTTAGCCGAAGAGGTTGTAGAAAAAATGCTTTTAAAAATAAAGAAATAAATAAAAATGGCCACGCCTATCCAGTCACATTAACCCCCACCACCACCAAGCCATGCCCACAGAACCGGTAGTAACAAATTTTACATTTCACCACTGCTGCGCATCCCAAAGAGGCATTTAGAAAATAGCAGCTGCCTCTGGCACTCCCTCCCTCCCCCCTCTCCCCCCCGCCACCCCGCGGGCTTCAATATCGACTCAAGGTCGACTCAGCCTTCCATCCTTTCTAAGGTGGGTAAATTGAGGCCTTTCTAAGGTGGGTAAATTGAGGACCCAGTTTGTGGGGGCAATAAGCTGACTTTGTATAAATATAAATATACAAAAGTATGAAGGCTATTGCTTAACGCATTGTAAGCCGCCCTGAGTCTCCGGAGAAGGGCGGCATATAAATCAAATAAAAAAAAAAAAAATAACAGAAAACAATTCTGATTAATACCGGCGGTTTGACTCAGCACTTTACAGAGGCTGGTGTTTGTTTGAGATGGGGTGGAGGAGAGAATGGGTTTGCATTCAATCATCTTAAATAAAAGTCAGCTTGCAAAGGTCAGAAAAGTTTCTCCAGTGGACCGATTTCAAAAGCAATGGATCTCCCCGCCCCCCCCGCCCCCCCAGGGACCTTTTTGTGTGGAAAAAGGAGGTTTGAGAAAGTAAGTAAAACAGCGAGGAGGAGGAGCAGATGTGCCGCACAATTTAGATCTGCTAGACAGTAGGATTTCCTGCTTTCTAGCTAATATAAATCACGCAGCACAGCTGATTGTCGGAAATACCAGTTTGAACAAACCAGTAGCTTTTTTTTACTACCAGTTCACCTGAACTGGTGTGAACCGGTAACATTTTACTCCTGGGATGGAGGAATGGGGGGGGGGGCGGGACAAGATTTTTGGTCTCTTTCAGTGACTGGGTACTTTTTCTCCACTCTTCTTGGCTAAGGGAGTGGGGGAAGAAGGGAATAAGAAAGAGAAGAGGGGAAAAAAAGAAAAGATAGGGTGAAAGGAAAGAAGGATGTAGATGGGAGAAAAGAGAAGAGAAAAGAAAGGACACAAGAAGAAGAGAAGAAAAGGAGAAGAGAAGAGAAAGGACTAGAGAAGCAAGAAGAGATAAGATAAAAGAAGAAAAAAGAGGGAAGGAAAGACGAGAAGGAAGGACAAAAGAAAAGGAAGAAAAGAAATGAGAAGAGAACAAGGACTGATGAGAGATGAAAGAGGACAGAAGAGAAGAGATGGCTTATCAGAAGGAAAAGCTACACGCGTTTTGCTCAGATGTTCACAACTGCTAACAAGGAGAAACACCAGTGTTTGATTTGACACATAGGGAGAAGATAGTTTTAACACACACAGAGAGAGACAGACAGACAGACACACAGAGAGAGAGAGAGAGAAACAGACAGACAGAGATACAGAGAGAGTGAGAGAGAGACAGAGAGAGGGGGGGGGAAATAGACACAGAGACAGAGTGAGAGACAGAGAGAGACAGACAGAGACAGAGACACAGAGTGAGAGAGGGGGGGAAACAGAGAGACAGAGAGACAGAGTGAGAGACAGACAGACAGAGAGAGAGAGACACAAAGTGAGAGAAAGAGACAGAGAGAGAGAGAGACCATCCTTCCCAGACATGGAGCCGCTAAACCACAATCTCTTTTGAGTACTAACCTAAAGGCAGTATGTTTTTGCTCCGGTGCTTTGTTTATCCCCCCCCCCCATCTCAACTCCCCAGGTGAGACATTTACCCCCATCTCAACTCCCTGGGCGAGAAGCGTAGTAGCCCATGGAAGTCGTCTTGTACACAAAGGTCTCCTGTTTATTTGCTTCATCCTTGTTTGGCTTGGCAAGCGAAGGCTGGAGAAACAGGCTGGAGATTTTTGCCAGCTTTTGGCTGAGATTGTTCCCTCCCTCCTCCTCCTCCTCCTGTTGAAACATGTCTACCAAAGAACACTTCCGGGTTGGTTCAGATGAGCTGGAATCGAACTAGAGCAGTTTCGTTTGCCACCCTTGGCGAAGAGAGAGAGAGAGAGGTGGAAAAAAAGCAAAAAATTCCAAGCTCCTTTTCAAAACATCTCTTTGGAGCATAGATGGGGAGGCTGTGCATCTTTTGGGCCCAAAACCTTCGAATTATTCTAAGAGAGAGGCCGGGAACTCTTTGGATCAGCTTGACATGATTCAAAGAGGGACAGAAGCCAAGATGGCAATTTGAAATTGCAGGTTTATTGGAGATGCGTTTTCTCTTTTGAGACTCTAAAAGTGACCCAGACAGCGGTGAAATCCAAATTTTGTTACTACTGGTTCTATGAGCGTGGCTTGCTGGACGTGGTGGATGTGGTTTGGTGGGCGTGGCAGGGGAAGGATACTGCAAACTCTCCACTCCCACCCCACTCCAGGGGAAGGATACTGCAAAATCTCCACTTCCACCCGACTCCAGGGGAAGGATACTGCAAAACCGCCATTCCCTCCCCAGTCCAGGGGAAGGCTACTGCAAAATTTCCACTCCCACCCGACTCCAGGGGAAGGCTCCTGCAAAATTTCCACTCCCACCCCACTCCAGGGGAAGGCTACTGCAAAATCGCCACTCCCACCCCACTCCAGGGGAAGGATACTGCAAAATCGCCATTCCCTCCCCACTCCAGGGGAAGGCTACTGCAAAATCTCTACTCCCACCCGACTCCAGGGGAAGGCTACTGCAAAATTTCCACTCCCACCCCACTCCAGGGGAAGGATACTGCAAAATCGCCATTCTCTCCTCACTCCAGGGGAAGGCTACTGCAAAATCTCCACTCTCACCCCACTCCAGGGGAAAGCTCCTGCAAAATTTCCACTCCCATCCCACTCCAGGGGAAGGCTACTGCAAAATCGCCATTCCCTCCTCACTCCAGGGGAAGGCTCCTGCAAAATTTCCACTCCCATCCCACTCCAGGGGAAGGCTACTGCAAAATCGCCATTCCCTCCCCACTCCAGGGGAAAGATACTGCAAAATCTCCATTCCCACTCCACTCTGGGGCCAGCCAGAGGAGGTATTTGCCGGTTCTCCGAACTACTCAAAATTTCCGCTACTGTTTCTCCAGAACTTGTCAGAACCTGCTGGATTTTACTCTGGGACCCAGGAGATTGCTTTCACCACTCTCCTGTCATCCCGAGGGAACAGATAAAAGTCGAGAGGGTCAGCCTCACTAATTCAGCACCCTCAGCTAACCGAACAGAAGGGAATAACAGAGCGGGAAGGGACCTCGTAGGTCATCTAGTCCAACCCCCTGCCGAAGAAAAAAGTTTGCGGAAAGAAAAAGAACAAGTCTCTTTTCTTCAAGAAAAAGAGCCACCACGGAGAAGTCGCTCCAAGAAGAATGTAGCGGGATGACCGCTTCCGGAACAGTCAGAATAACCAGAGTTGGAAGCAGTAGTGATATCCTACCAGTTCGTGCGAGCCGGTAGCGCTGGTGGCACGTGGTTCACCAAACCGATAGTGGCAGCAGTCCGGATGTTACTTCCTTGTTTTAACCCTCTGCGCATGCGCAGTCAAAAATAGGACGTGATGATGATGTGCGCACTTCCGAACTGGTAGGGAAGGTTAGTAGATTTCACCCCTGGTTGGAAGGGACCTTTGGAGGTCTTCTAGTCTGCTCAAGCAGGAGACCTGATACCATTCTAGAAAAGTGGCTGTCCAATGAGAAGAGAGGAGAGGGGAGGGGAGGGGAAGGGAAGGGAAGGGAAGGGAAGGGAAGGGAAGGGAAGGGAAGAGAAGAGAAGAGAAGAGAAGAGAAGAGAAGAGAAGAGAAGAGAAGAGAAGAGAAGAGAAGAGAAGAGAAGATGGAGTGTGGAGGAGAGAGAGGAGAGGAGAGGAGAGGAGAGGAGAGGAGAGGAGAGGAGAGGAGAGGAGATAGGATAATAGAAATAGAAGCAAGAGTAGAGAAGAGAAGAGAGTACAGAGTACAGAATAAAAAAGAGAAAAGAATAGAAGATAGGATAATATATTAATAGAATAGAATAGAATAGAATAGAATAGAATAGAATAGAATAGAATAGAATAGAATAGAATAGAATAGAATAGAATAGAATAGAAGCCTGGATAGCTCAGCAGACTAAAAGCATTGTGATTAAAGACCAGCTGTCTGCAATTGCTGTAAGTTCAAATCTCACCAGGCTCAAGGTTGACTCAGCCTTCCATCCTTTCTAAGGTAGGTAAATTGAGGACCCAGTTTGTGGGGGCAATAAACTGACTTTGTATAAAAATATACAAAAGTATGAAGGCTATTGCTTAATGCATTGTAAGCCACCCTGAGTCTCCGGAGAAAGGCGGCATATAAATCAAATAAAAAATAAAAAATAAAAAAAAGTCCGGTCTCTCCTTGAAAGCTTCCAGGGATGAAGCTCCCACAACTTGTGACGAAAACCAGCAAGCACAACTTTTAGGCCCGCAGAGGAGACAAACACCGCGTTTATTGACAATAAACTGCTCCCCTTTGCAATTAGGCATTTGCAACCCTGAATTAGAAGGGTGGAGAACGCAACCAGTTTTATGCCACGATGTCCCAAGAAGATATGGGTGCAGCTGCTTCCTTACGGCGAGCAACACACTAGGCGTGTGAGTGCGTGGTGAGCGTTGCAGAGGTCCCAACCGGCTGCTATTGGCAGCGACGGGGAAGAGACAGAAAGTGTCAGTGTGCAAACTACAGATAGTCCTTGAATTATGACCGGAATTGAGCCCGACATTGATGTTGCTAAGTGAAGACACTTGTGAAGCGAGTTTGCCCCGTTCTACAACCTTTCTGGCTACGGCTGTTAAGCGAATCATTTAACGTTTGTTTAAGTCAGTAACATGGAATCTGGCTTCCTCCACACTGACTCTGCTCGTTGGAAGGCCGCAAAAGGAGAGAGGGTACTGCAATCGTCATAAGTATGAGTTGGTGGCCAAACGTCTGAATTTTGATCAGGTGGCCCTAGGGATGCTGCAATGGTTGTAAGTGAAAAAACAGTTTTTTTCCAGTGCTGTTGTAACTTTGGACGGTCGCTAAGTGAACTGTTGTAAGTCGAGGACTTTCTGTATTTAGGTGCTCGAAGACAGGGTAGACCTCGACAGTTCATTTAGGGACCATTTGAAGTTACAATGGCACTTTCAGAAGTTGTGGGTGCTCCATCACTGGAGGTTGTTAAGAAAAGATTGGAGAGGCATTTGTCTGAAGTGGTGTTGGGTTTCCTGCCAGAGCAGGGGGTTGGACTAGAAGGCCTCCCAAGGTCCCTTCCAGCTCTCTTCTATTCTGAATTGAGAATGGTTTTCCTTTTTTTAACATTCTTTTCTTGGGAGAAAGCGGGAGGGAGGGCATGCAAAACTATCTCGCCATCAGCGAACAGTTCTTTGCCATTCTTTTTTCCTGTTGCCAACAATGAACGATCGGGAGGAGAAGAGAACAGTGTTTTTCCTTTCAAATGCCATTTGTTACAATTTCCCCCTCCAAACCAATTGCCAGACAGATAGATGATGGATGGATGGATGGATGGATGGATGGATCATAGGTAGGTAGATAGATGATGGGTGGATGGATGGTTTAGATAGGTAGGTAAAGAGAGACAGAGAACATAGACAGACAGACAGACAGACAGACAGACGACGTTAGGTAGATGGATGGATGGATTAGGTAGCTAGGTAGAGAGAGAGAGAGAGATTAGGTAGGTAGGTAGGTAGGTAGATAGATGATAGATAGATAGATAGATAGATAGATAGATAGATAGATAGATAGATAGATAGATAGATAGATAGATGATGGTTGGTTGGTTTAGGTGGATGGATGGATTAGGTAGCTAGGTAGAGAGAGAGAGACATATTAGGTAGGTGGGTAGGTAGGTAGGTAGGTAGGTAAGCAGATAGATAGATAGATGATAGATAGATAGATAGATAGATAGATAGATAGATAGATAGATAGATAGATAGATAGATAGATAGATAGATGATGGATGGTTGGTTTAGGTGGATGGATGGATGGATTAGGTAGGAAGGTAGAGAGAGAGATTAGGTAGATAGAGAGATAAAGATATTGCAATAGATAGTGTAGTCTTTTGACTTCATGGCATTCCTTCTTTTGATTCTTGATTGCAATCTATAACTCAGCCTGGAAATCTTCATTTGACTCTGCATTGCTCTCTGGTGTCCAAGAATTAAATTGCTGTTTTAAAAAAACCAGGAATCTCACAGCTGACTCAGCTCTTTCCTTGCACTGGGTGTGTGCTGAGAATTAGCTTCTTAGGATAGTCCAGCCTGCAGTTACTCCTCGACTTAACAACCATTCGTTTATTTGAAGTTACAAACCAGCACTGAAAAAAAGTTGACTGGCGACCAGTTCTCACACCTACGACTGATGCAGCATCCAACAGACGCACGGTCAACATTCGGACGCTCGCCTCTAGAAGTTGTGGGTGCTCCATCACTGGAAGTTATTTTTAAGAGACTGGACAGCCATTTGATTGGAGTGGTGCTTGAACAGGGGTTGGGCTAGCTAGATGATCTTCAAGGTCCCTTCCAATTCTGTTCTTCCTTCCTTCCTTCCTTCCTTCCTTCCTTCCTTCCTTCCTTCCTTCCTTCCTTCTTATGTCTTTATACCCTTCCTGCTTGAGCAGGGGGTTGGAATAGAAGCGGTCCGAGGTCCCTTCCAACTTCGTTATTCCTCTCTTTCTCCCTCCCTCCCTTCTGTTCATCCATCCTTCCTGTCTCAGATGGTATAGGGCAGTGATGGCTAACCTTTTTGCCATCGCGTGCCAAAAGTGGGAGGAGCACAGTGGGGTCACACGCACACGGGCCCACATCCATAATTCTATGTGCCCCCCCATGCTCCCCCCGCTTTTGGACTGTGATGGCACAGTTGGCCCGTTTTTTGCTCTCTCCAGGCTCCAGAGCCTTTCTAGGAGCCTGGGGAGGGCAAAAATGGCCTTCCCCACCCCCCAGAGGCTCTCCGGAGACTGGAAACAGTGTGTTTCCTGACTTCTGGTGGGCCCAGAAGGCCCGAAAATCAGCTGGCTGGCACATGCATGCGTGCTGGAGCTGAGCTCGCGTGCCCACCGATATGGCTCCGCGCGCCACCTGTGGAACCCGTGTCATAGGTTCGCCATCACGGGTATAGGGTCTCCTGCTTGAGGTCTTCTAAGGTCCCTTCCAAATTTAGTTATTTATTTATTATTTATTTTGTCGCATTTCTATGCCGCCCCACTCCCACTTATTATTCTATGTTCTCATTTTCTTCCTACTGGTATATCCATGGAGATGGAGAGGTGAGGTTATCTATTATTGGCAGTACGGTTCTTCATTGCACAAGGTAAGAAAAATAAAGATGTCACACCTGAAGACAGTAGGTTAAATAATTCAGCCTAGGTCTTTCTTCCAATATCCGACTGCTGATTTCCAAAGTGTACCACTTGGGGTTACTGCCCCACCCTGTACATGGTAGGGCCAATTCCCCATTCTGTAGAATATAGTCCTCTTGAGGATAACTCAACCATCTCTTCCTAGTTACTTAAATTTTAATTTCATTTTCAAGGGACACGGTGGCTCAGTGGCTAAGATGCTGAGCTTGTTGGTCGAAAGGTCAGCAGTTCAGGAGTTCGAATCCCTAGTATGTTCCAGCTTCTGCCATCCTAGCAGTTCGAAAGCACGTAAAAAAAATGCAAGTAGAAAATTAGGGACCACCTTTGGTGGGAAGGCAACAGTGTTCTGTGCGCCTTTGGGGTTGAGTCATGCCAGCCACATGACCACGGAGACATTTTCGGATAGCGCTGGCTCTTCGGCTTTGAAACAGAGATGAGCACCGCCCCCTAGAGTCGGGAATGACTAGCACATATGTGCGAGGGGAACCTTTACCTTTACCATTATATATATCAAAACAGGACTTAAAATAACATCCTTGTAAACGCAATATTCTTCATCCTTTGGAAGGAAGTGTGGGAAAGTGTGCTGTGCAGTCATGAGTCACAGTAGTGGCTTTTAACAACGGGCTGAATCAATGGAGGGATGCAGCTTCCCCTATCTTCTTCCTTTCTTTCTTCTTGCAAGTCTTCTCGTCTTTCTTTTCTAGGAGAAGTGGGGGGGGGGGCTCCTTTCAAAGGTGAGTTTAGCTGAAGCAAACCGGCCCGATAGTAAACCCGAACTGATGGGAGATGTCGCCATTGTGGAACACCGCGAGATCGCGCAAAGGCATCAGGGAGAGGTCGCCGGTGGAGAAAAAGAAGATGGTATCCATTACCGAAGATTCATTGTCCAGCTGAAAGAAGCCCAAAGAGGTTAGAAGGTGCTGTGATATCCTGAGAAAAAGAATTGGCTTCTTTTATTTCTTTCGGTATAATTTATCTACTGTAGGAGAAGGAGTGGCAGAAACTGGGGGCAGAGTTAAGAGAGGAATCAGCCTGGAATCCCTATGTAGCCACAAGGGAGCTAAGCCCAATCTCTCTTGAATTCCATGGACCCTTATTTAATTCCAAGCAGAAAGAGAGAGAAAGAGACAGAGGGAGGGAGGAGAGAGAGAGAGAGAGAGAGAGAGAGAGAAACAAAGAAAGGAAGGAAAGAAAGAAAAACAGGAAGGGAGGGAAGAAAAAGGAAGGGAAGGAAAGAAGGAAGAAAGAAAGAAAAGAAAGAGGAAGGAAGGAAAGGAAAGGAAAAAAGGAAATGAAGAAAGAAAGAAAAACAGGAAGGGAGGGAAGAAAAAGGAAGGGAAGGGAAGAAGGAAGAAAGAAAGAAAAGAAAGAGGAAAGAAGGAAGGAAAGAAAAAGGAAGGGAAGGAAGGAAGAAAAAGGAAGGAAGGAAAGAAAAAGGAAGAAAAAGGAAGGAAGGAAAGAAAAAAGGAAAGAAAGAAAAGGAAGGAAGGAAAGGAAAAACAGGAAGGAAGGAAGGAAGAAAGGAAGAAGAAAGAGAAAGAAAGAAAGAAAAGAAAGAAAGAAAGAAAGAAAGACCATGTCTCCCTTTTTTCCTTGCTTACCTCACATCCCTGGAGAGTACTCAAATAGCTTTGGTCCTGGGAATCCGTAAGAAACTTGACTTCTTTTTCCAAGTGCTTCGTGCTTCCATCTGAGTGGGGTCTGCAGGAACAGGATACTTTCTGGGTGGCCAGACTGCTGTGAAGTTTCAAAAAACGGAGCTGGACGGTGTTCAGTCCCTGATACTCGAGCTGGAACAGCCAAAAAAAAAAAAAAGCAGAACATAAGACTGCATCAAGCTGGCTGAGACCTTACCATTTTTGAAATAATTCTCAACTCGGCTTTTAGAAAACCAGCAAAGAAGGCTCCTAACCCATGGGCAGCCCTGAGATTCTGGTTATTTCTAAATTAGCATCCCAACTGATCTAGAAAGCAGTGGGTCTCTTAAAATTTGAGTGCTCCTGGTGCAAACCTTTCTCTTTTAGAAAACCAGGTTGGCCAGCTCCAGGCTCAGTGGACTGCAATTTCTCCAACGTTTTCAACGTTGAAAAGTTCTCTTTAAGAGTCTTCCCACCATGAATAATAACCCAGGGATTAAAATTTTTGAACCTCTCTTGGGAAGCTCCTTGTCCTGGATGAGTTCCAGACAGAAGACATCTTTAGGATGGAAGTTCCATGGTCTTCCATCCAAGGGATGGAGAACATGGTCCACTGGATGTCGCTGAACGACACCACCCAATGGTTACAATCAACATGGCCAGGGTGAAAGATGCTAGGCATAACATTCTAAATACATCAAGAGGATCACAGTTTCCTGATGGATAGATGGTGATAGATCCTGATAGAGAGGGAGCTGTTAGGATGGACTACAATGAAGTGATAATTTCCCAGGAAGAAAGGAACACATTCCAGAAAGGGGAGGGAAGACCAGAGGCAGCAGAGTCCAGAGTTAGATAGGACGTAGAGTAGAGTAGAGTAGAGTAGAGTAGAGTAGAGTAGAGTAGAGTAGAGTAGAGTAGAGTAGAGTAGAGTAGAGTAGAGTAAAGTGCCGAAAAGGTTCGCCATCACTGCCTTAGACTCTCCCAGGGTTTATTCGTCAAAGAAAGAATAGTGAGGGTTTAATCCGGCAAGATTCTGTCTATTGTGTGTAAGCAATAAAAGAACTGATCTCTGGCCCGGATTGTTTTGTTGTTCTTAGGCTTAGCCTGACACCCCACCACTACAGCCAAACTTACCGGGAAACCCTCAGGAAGGGAACTCAACCACTCAAACTTGCCTTCCGATGTATACGATCTCAACCAAGCCTTGAGTGGGACCTGTAAGGTTAAAGAAAGTGCAGAGTTCTCTTCTAAAGCCTCGATTTTACCGTATTTTTCAGAGTAGAAGACGCACCAGAGTATAAGATGCAGCTTAGTTTTTCGGGAGGAAAATAGGGGGCAAAAATCTGCCTACCAGGTATTCATCTGGCTAGCGTCCTTAGTCTGGTCAGCTTCAGCACATTAGTTTGCTGGTTTTTATCCCTTACTTGGGGATAAAAAAAAGCTTTTAAAGCACAGCTGATCTTTGGAGAGAGAAGCAATGAGAAAAGCAGGCGAAGCGTGGAAGATCGCTTCACTGGCTAGCGCCTCGTTAGGGCTGAAAAAAAGCTTCAAAAAAGCTACATTCAGAGTTTAAGACGCACCCAAATTTTCAGCCTGTTTGGGGCGGGGGGAGAAAGTGCTTCTTGTACTCTGAAAAATACGGTATGTAGAATTATATAAACCGCAGGGGATTAGTCTGCTTTCAGACTGTCATCTCCACTGAAAAAAATATATACATTATGAAGCTGCTTCCTATGTTCCTCGTTTGCCAATTCCACCCTAGAAAAGAAAATGTGGGGCCCAAAAAGAGAGAGATTGCTTGAAACTTTATGGAAAAGTTTGCAGGACGAGCACCTGCCCCCACACACACACCTGATTTTGCACGGGAGAAATACAGGTCTCTCCTCCTGCTGTGAAGTTGCAAAATGCCATCAAAGAGTCTTGGGGGCTGCCTTGATTGGGATCGATGTAATAATATCCTTGGAATGAAAGAGAGAAAATTAATCTTTTTTTTTTTTTTTAGCCCATGCAAAATGCAGAGAAGAAGAGGTGCATTATTTCAAAGGCACACCCAATCGGAACGTCCCAACTGGAATTGGGAGACGTTGTGAATTGTGATTCCATCTGCTTCTTCTATATCCCAAATCCCAGTTTAGGAGATGATTCCCCTTTCTGCAGAACATAGTTATCCTGAAGGTAACTCAACCATCTTTTCGTAGTTACTTAAATTAACCTCTTTTGTACAGAGAGAGACAGAGAGAGAGACAGAAACAGAGAGAAAGAGAGACAGAGATAGAAAGAGACAAACAGAGACAGAGACCGAGAGAGAAAGAGAGACAGACAGACAGACAGACAGACAGACAGACAGACAGACAGACAGAGACAGGATAGAGATAGAGACAGAGAAAGAGACAGACAGACAGGCAGACAGAGAGAAAGAGATAGGAGAGAGAGAGACAGAGAGGGAGAAAAAGACAGACAGAGAGGGATAGACAGACACACACACACAGAGAGAGAGACCGACAGACACACACACAGAGAGAGAAATATAGATATAACATCCCTGTAAACATAATATTCTTCATCCATCAGAAGGAAGCATGGAAAATTATACTGTGCAGTCATGAGTCACAGTAGTGGCTTTTAACGAGCTGAATCGATGAAGGATGTGTCTTATCCTTACCACCTTCTTTCTTCCTTCCTTTTCCCTTGCAAGTCTTCTGGTCTTTCTTGGCAACTTTAAGACTTGTGGACTTCCAACGCCTAGGATTCTTCAGCAGGCCATTGGGAATTCTGAGAGTTGAAGTCCACAAGTCTTTAATGTTGCCGAGTTTGGAGAGCCCTGGCTTAGGCAACTAAGGGAAAGTCCCAATCCATTCCCAAGTACCACCTTTATCAGAACCAGTTCAAACGAGAGCAAAGAATATGCAATCTTGGGTGTCCTTCCATTCTTCTGCATCCTCCATCACAAGACAAAGCTCCAGAAATCTAGGAGGACCTGGACATTTTCAGGACCATCCAATGAAGGAAGGACCTAGTTTTTCTCACCATCTGATAGGTGGGAGTGAACCACCAAAAGCTCTTTGCAGGTAGTGGCTGGGTGGTCCTTGGTGCCATCAGGAGCATCAATCAGGCGTTTCAGCTCCTGCCATAAGTTCTCCATAAGTGCCCACACCAGGCTGAAATTCTTGTGGGAAGAATAGACCTATAGAAATGAAAACAGGATAGGATAAGTATGGATGCTCTGGAAACTCTGGTGTCGGCGAAGGCTCCTGAGAAGGGCATGGACAGAACAAACAAATGGATCACCGACATATCAATCCAGGGTTAAACCTACCTTCAGATCTTCTTTGGAGATAATCTGAGAAGCTCCGGGTGGTCCAGGAGGACCAGGTTTGCCCTAGAAAACCAGGAGATATTGATAATGCCACCCATGCGTCATGGAGTACAAACACTCTACCCGTCTTAGGATGGATTTTGAAATGTTTATGTAGTCTACATCGGAGGTGGTGACCCTTTGAGAGCTGCATGCAACAAAATTTCATTTTAATGTATGTCGGTTAGTGTACATTCAAAGTGATGATACAGTTATTCTATCTATGTCTGTCTATTATCTATTATGTTTATCTATCTATCCATCCATCCGTCCATCTATCCATTCCTTTCTCTCATCTACTGTATCTATCTATCCATCTGTCTGCCCATCTGTCTGTCTATCTATCCATCCATCATCTATCCATCCATCCATCTATCCATCCATCCATCCAGCCATCCAGCCATCCCTCTCTCTCATCTCTTCTCTCTCTCCATCATCTATCTATCTATCTATCTATCTATCTATCTATCTATCTATCTATCTATCTATCTATCTATCTATCTATCTAGCTAGCTAGCTAGCTAGCTAGCTAGCTATCATCTATCTCTGTCTCTGTTTACCTTTCTATCCATCCATCCATCCATCCCTCTCTCATCTCTCTCTCTATCTATAGTATCTATCTATCTATCTATCTGTCTGTCTGTCTGTCTGTCTGTCTGTCTGTCTGTCTATCTATCTGTCTATCTAATCTATCTATCTATCATCTATTTATGTCTGTCTGTCTACCAGAATTTCTTTCCATCCATCCATCCATCCCTCTCTCATCTATCTGTCTCTGTCTACCTGTCTAGCTATCTATATCTGGTACTATACTGTTTCAGGCTTGCCTTGGTTTTGTAGAGAAGAAGGCACCTTGAAGAAAATATACAGTAGCTGTCACATGAAGACATGAAGTGTTTCTAGTCCTCCTGGAGTAAGAACAGGGCTAAGAAAGGTGAAGAGGGGACTTAACTCACAGGTAAGCCTATTTTCCCTTTTGGTCCTTGGTTGCCTTCTAATCCTTTCAGGCCCTATTTAAAAAAAAAAAGTGGGGAAGAGAATTATCAATATTTGGATAATGCAGAGAAATGTCTACATGCTTCCCAGCATCCACTGCTGAAAAACCACAACGCACCACCCGGTCAACAGAAGTCCACGGTGCCTCTGGCAAATTGCAAAGGCACCAAGCTGCAAAATTTGGCATGCATTTGGAGGAAGATCTATGGTACCGATGGCTAACCTTTTCTGGACTGAGTGCCCAAAGCACAAACGCATGAAAATGCATGCATGCACATGCCCGAATCCCCAAAATGCAGTGCATACATGCCCCCTGCATGCCCCCCATATGCATGTGGCCCCCTGCACGCCTGGCCCCCCTCCATGTGCCCCGCCCCTGCACATGCCCAGCAGAGCTCCAACAACGAGCTGGCTGGTGGGAGGCATTCGCGCATGTGCAACAGAACTGAACTGCGGCAAGGGCTCACATGCCCACATGCATGTGAGCCCTTGCTCACAGGTTCACCATCACGGATCTATGGGTGGATTAGGATGGAGGCCAGCTTAAGAAAACTCCAGGGAAATGCAAGGAGAGGGGGCGGAATCTAAGCAAAGTAGAGGGGGAAAAATACTTACTTTTGATCCAAGGTCACCCTGGGGGAAATTAGGAAAATACATAGTTGTGGAAAGCGGTGTGGGAGGGGAGAAAGGTAAGTCCAGCTTGACCCATAAAGTAGAGGTGTGTTTACAAAGCATTAGAGGAGAACTGGCACATCCAGATGAGGAATTTAACATGCAGTCATTTCAGTGTTTTCCTTCTCTTCTTTTCACCTCTCCTTTTTAGGAGTGGTGCGGTGGCCTAGAGAGGTGGCGCTCTCGCCTCACAATCAGGAGGCTGTGAGTTCAATCCTAGGTAGAGGCAGATATTTTTCTCTCTCTGGGTGCACATGAGAATATATCTGCTGAACAAAACTCCGCCCTGGCGACAGGAAGGGCATCTGGCCATTCAAGCACTCTGCTCGCTCCATTCAGGTGCCCAGGCTCTACCCCGCAAGGGATTATGGGGTTGTTAAAAGAAGATTGTCAACTCGCAAAGCATCCCTGGCCTGCTCTCAAGTTGCCATAGGCCAGGGGGGGATGGGAAACCGGCAAAATGACACCGCAGCTGAAGACAGATGCACATTCCATGCTTATCTCTCTCAAGGCTGTATCCCAGGGTTACCTACAGCATACAGCAGCCAAGGGGAGTGACTCTTACAACCTGTGAAATTGCTCCGTTGGTGAATATGATTAATGACACACCCTGTGGGAACCTGCCAACATGTACTCCTAATAAATAACTGGATTATTTTTGAAGCTTGGCTCAAGACTCATGATTTAATTAGGGCATCATCAGAACCCTGATAAAGATGATGACTTTCATCTCTCTTTTTTCCTTAACCAAAAAAAAAAAAAAATCTACACAGGATAATAAAGGCACTTACTGGAACACCAGGAAATCCGGCGTAACCTTGGGCCCCGAGAAGGCCAACAGCACCCTGGGGGGAAAAAGTAAATAATTCAGTATATCATCAGGCATTTGTTCTTCCTTCTTTGCACTTTCCTACAGGCATAAGATGCAACCTTGGTGGTGCAGCAGACTAAAGTGCTGTTAAGTAGCACTTAGCTGCCAGCTGCCTGCAATTACTGCAAGTTCGAATCTCACCAGGTTCAAGGTTGACTCAGCCTTCCATCCTTCCGAGGTAGGTAAAATGAGGAGCTGGATTGTAGGGGCAATGAGCTGACTTTGTATAAAAAAGAACACCACTTAGAGGGGGCCAAAAGCCCTACTAAACAGATATATACAAAAGTATGAAGGCTATTGCTTAACGCATTGTAAGCCGCCCTGAGTCTCCGGAGAAGGGCGGCATATAAATCGAACCAATAAATAAATAAATGATGGTGCCTAGGTATGTGAAAGGAAAGATTTCAACCAGTGCAATATCAGCATCCATTCAAGTTAGCTTGAAAGCAGCTTACCTGTTTCCCCTTCGGTCCTAGCCTCCCAGGTGGACCCACAGGGCCGTCCTCTCCCTGAAAGAGGCCAAGGGAATTCCATGAGGACTGCTCTCTTGCATAACAATAGGATAACAGAGATGAAGGGGACCTTGGAGGTTATTGTGACCGAGGCTTCCTGAGTTAGTAAAACTCATGAGTAATCCCCAAAACCTCTTTTACTGCAACAACTGTGAATTCTGTTCATTCACAGATGAGTCCCAAATAATTGTAAAGAGTCCTTCGGGATAAGGCTTGGGAGTCGAGGGTTTCTCTTTCCTAGGGATTGAACGGAGGCAGGTCTGACAGATGCTGCAGACCATATTTTACCGATGCAAAAATGGTTTACAGAAGTAGCAAAGCTGAATCTGCTGAATTGGAGTGCAAACAATATAATTAAGTTTCCTTTTTCCCCAAGATTTCCCTGTTATCAGTCTTTGACCAATTGAAAAGTTTCAGGTTGTTTGGGTAACGGACCTTCTGTGTGTAACTGCTTCATCTCCACATTCTTTTAAGTGAACCTTGTGCTGGAGTGGGGCACCTCCTTTTGTTGGGATGGCATTACCTGGCTCCCTGACCCCACATTTCATTCTCCCCCTTTCTCCCCATTGCAAAAATGTCAAGTGGCCAGATGCGAAGTGATGCTAGCAGGATGTTGGCTGTGACAATATCTATAGTTATGCAGATCCTTGCTTCATTCTGGCAAGATTGTCTGTCTGAAGGCGACCGATACTCCTACATAGACCTCCTGCTCACAAACTTAGGCCGTTCAAATTCTAGGATGAACATCAGCACCCCGATGCAATTCTCATCCTCACCTTAAAGCCAGGATCACCTTGGGGTCCAAGAAGCCCTCTGCTGCCTCTGTCACCCTAGAAAAAAGAAGCAAGACATCGGGAAGACTTCGTGGCATGTAAAAAGGTGGATTAGCTTGAAGAAGAATTATGACCATCAGATCATTACGTGGGTAAAGAGAGGTAACTAATATGTATATTCACTAGTCATTAGCACTCACCTTATGGCCCCTGGGTCCTTTTGTGCCCTTCATGCCCCGAAGCCCCGAAGCCCCCTAAAATTGGGGAAGAGAGGAGGAAAAAAGAGTGTAAGTTCTTGAGGCTAGGATGGTTGACTGATCTGAAGGAGGCAAGGGAAGGAAGGAAGGAAGGAAGGAAGGAAGGAAGGAAGGAAGGAAGGAAGGAAGGAAGGAAGGAAGGAAGGAAAGAGAGAAGGAGGAAAGGAAGGAGAGGAGGGAAGGAAAGGAAGGAGGGAAGGAGGGAAGGAAAGGAAAGGAAGGAGAGAAGGGAAGGGAAGGAAAGGAAGGAGGCAAGGGGAGGGAAAGAAAGGAAAGGAAGGAGAGAAGGAGGGAAGGAAAAGAAGGAGGGAGGGAAGGAAGGAAAGGAAGATGGGAAGGAAAGGAGGAGTAGAAGGGACTCTGGTGCTAAGAGAGTAAGATTGCCAGGATTTGGCTATAGATACTAAAAAAATAAGGGGAGAGTGCTGCAGAAAAATAATTGCTGAAAGAAACACCATCTGGAAAAACATTGAAAGGGAAAAAAAATCAGTATTAGGGCTCTGCAAATCTGGAGTTTGTTGGAAGGCTGGGCAGGAGCCTAGGAAGGAGAAGAACCAAGGATCTACCCAGCCCCCCTTGCATTCATGCCAGACTCACAGAAATGCCCTGGGGTCCACGGACACCTGGGAGACCCTTTTCACCCGGAGGACCCTGGAAGAGAGAAGAACACCCGTGACCCGTATCATAGACTCCGACCAGTTTTTCAGCTAGGACCTTATCTCACTATCTTTAAAGGCTTGCAAGCCAGTGGAAGAAGACGGAATGGGACTTTTGGTCTCCTACTCTTGGCCACGTCTCCTTCTCCACCAGCGTTCCTCCTCGGGCGATTCTCCTCTGACTTTTCTCCTTGTCTCACATGCCCCCAATCATTTGCCTTGGGCAACGGGCCACGGCCCCTCCGTCCCATGCACTTCAGCACGGTCAATTCGCAGAAGGAGGGTTCATCCTGGGTTTTTCACTGCCTGGGACAGTTTGCCACCAACCAATCCCGGCAAACCATAAGCCAAAGGTTTGTTAGGAGAAAGAATGTACCTGATCATGCCTCCCTGATAAAGAACAGGAAGGGAAGAGCAGGGGGAAGGGTGATAAGTACGTCAACCTACCTTGTGACCTCTAGAACCTCTTGGAGATCGAGAACCGGCTTTACCACGCTTGCCCTGGGACACACACACATACACACACAATTCCATTAGCTTCAGCAAATGGAGAAAGAGAAGGAACGTCTCAACCTCAACTCTTCAAACCGTCTCAGAGCAAGATGAGGGAGAAAAGAGACCAATTCTTACCTTTCTGCCAGCTTTGCCCATCTTTCCGATTCTCCCCTCATGCCCCTTTTCACCCTAAGGAGGAGAAGAACAAATGAAAATGGAAAAAAAGATATATTTTTTTGTGTATATCACTGTTTGAAAAGATGCATCCCTTTTTTGGGACAGGCCGAAAGCATCCTTCTACATTTTTCAAGGAAGGATTCTGTTCAGGAAATAAGATCTGGCTAAGGAGGGATTTTTTCCTCCCATTTTAAGAAAAACTCCAGAACAATTTCAAAAGCTGGTCCATTCATACCTTTGTCCCTTTGCTTCCTTTCTCGCCAGCTACACCTGGTGATCCTGGAGCCCCCTGAAAGACAGAGATGAAGCAAGAAGGTCTAAGACACAGGTGTCCAACCTTGGCAACTTGAAGACTTGTGGGCTTCAACTCCCAGAATTCCCCCACCGATAGAGTCTCGCCTTCAGCAGCCAAACAACCAGAGTTCCATCATTGGCCAAGAAGATGTTTTGGGAAAGCCTCTGGGCTGGCTGGGGAATTTTGGGAGTTGAAGTCCACAGGTCTTCAAGTCACCAAGTTTGGGTGCCCCTTGCCTAAACCTTGTTACTAACAAATCTCAAGTCTTCATTCACTCTTACAAAGTACTGCAGCCGAATGATTCCTCTGAAAAGCTGGATTTTCTTTTTCGTTTTTCCAGAAATACTGAGAATCATATTAAGAACAGCTCATTTCAGAGACTACCTTCCTGGACTGTCAGGCCTAGAAACCTACCTGTCAGGCCTAGAAGCCATCTTTTTCATTGGATCTTCAGGCCTGCCACATTTAGTACTGTCGGAAACTGGGAGGAGGGGATTGTATGGAGCCTGGGTGATCTATAGTCAAAATAACATTCCTTTCTCAGAGAGTCAAGGACATCTTGCCCTGTACCTAGAGGGCTGGAACTGGGAGGCATCTCCAATTGGGATGGTGCTTGGATTGGACCACGTGATGGACATGTGGGTGCTGGGCAGGGACTTGGACTTTCCTTTGGGTGGGGAAAACCTGGAAGCTTTCAGATTTGGGTTTTCCTAGATGTGTCAATATGACATTTTATTAAATGGAACTTTTGAGGAACGTCAAGCCTCAGAGTCTCCTTTCATTGAGGGTGTTACTTGGAACCTGATACTAACTTTGACAGTGAAGAAAATTTGCATTTTGGAATTACAATGGTGTCAATCCCCTTTGCAATATTTGAGAAGTCTGACAATGATTGCAAACCTTTCTTGGGGAAGAAAAGATGGCTTTTCAGTGTGCTGAGAAAGGGGGGGGGGAACCCAGATATAAAAAACGTTTAAAAGGTGTTATGATGTCTAATCTAGGTACTTTACCTGAGGACCAAAATCCCCTGTGGATCCGGGTTCTCCTTTTCCACCTGGAAGTCCCTAAAATAAAAACCTGGAGTTTAAGAGCTATCTGAAGTACTGTGTTTCCCCGAAAATAAGACCCTGTCTTCTATTTTTTTGAACCCCAAAATAAGTGTTTGGCCTTATTTTCAGGGAGGTCTTATTATTTTGGGGTGCATGGAGCAAGACGGGGCTCCTTTTGCCCTCTTACCTGATTTCCAGCTTTATCTCCCTAACTCTAACCAGAGGAAATGGTGAGGACCGGCTGTGCATGCAGTTAAATATTTTCGGGGAGGTCTTATTTTTGGGGAAACAGGGTATTATACTACTGAGCTGCCACAGAGAAGCAAGACAGGGGCCCAGCAATGTATTTAAAGCATTTTGACAGCCTCAGATGCATCTCCATTTAGAAGTTCTTCACACCAGAGGGGGGGATGGAGGAAATCCTGCAGGTAAAATCTACTTACATCCACTCCCCTTTCTCCAGGCATTCCTCTTTGACCTGGTGGCCCACGGTGGCCCTAAAATCAGAAGAAGAGTAAATAGACGCGTGTGAGATTTTGTAAAACGTTGGGGACAATTGCAACCTACACCAGGCATTCTATACTTTGAAGTCAACGAAGTGGGATGTGCTCTGACATAAGAAAGTATACAGTACAATCGTAGTCCCGGCAAACCTCTTTAATTCATACGTCTGTGAATTATTGTTATTCCCAGTCTGAAAGGCTTGATAAACAATCTTTCAGGATAGTGTTTACAAACACTCACCTTATCTCCCTTGGAATGCTGCCAGAGAACTAATTGCCACATGCAGGGCAAGGCCAAACTTGGCACAGAGTCAAACAGAACTTTTCCAGAGCTTTTACCAACCAGATGAACTCATTGCTTCCTGCAAAATCTCACATCCCGTTCGCTTCTCTTTTATGTCTTATGGGAGGGGCCAATCATCTCCAAGCCTTACTCCCCAGTCAACCCTGTTTTCTTAATTGTTCCTGTCTCCTGGCAGCTCTGCACATGTGCACACTGGGCACAGGCTCCCGCTGTTCTTCTGTCTCGCTCCTGAGACTCCGGAGGCAGCAAAGAACTACCAGATGGCCCTAGCCCACTCTCTGCCTCCGACTCTGCTGGCCGCTGGCGGGCCACAACAGGATGACAATGTGAAAGGTTTATAAGACAAGGACAGGCAGAGCGTGGGGTAGGAGTCAAGACAGGAATTAGCCTGGAGTCATTATATTGCCATAAATGGTCTTAAGTCCAGCCCCTCTTGAATTCCATTGATTCTTATTTAGCGCCAATTTAGTGCTGACCATTAGTTGACTAGATCGGAGTTCCACAACCTTTTTGGCTTTGCAGACCAGTGTGTGTGTGTGTGTGTGTGTGTGTGTGTCTGATTTTATGATGGGATAACTTGCTAAAGGAGGAGGAGATTCAACCGTTTAGTTTCTTGTCATTTAGCCAAAACTGCCTTGCAGAAAAAAATGAGCTTCAAGTTTCTAGGTTCTATCGTATCTCAAGACTTAAAATGGACACCTAACATCAAGAACATCATCAAAAAAGCACAACAAAGAATGTTCTTTCTGTGCCAACTCAGGAAGCTCAAACTGCCCAAGGAGCTGCTGATCCAGTTCTACAGAGGAATGATGGAGTCTGTCATCTGCACCTCCATAACTGTCTGGTTTGGCTCTGCAACCCAACAAGACAGAGACGGACTTCAGAGGATAATTAGAACTGCAGAAAAAAATAGTTGCCACCAACCGGCCTTCCATGGAGGACCTGTATACTGCACAAGTCAAAAAGAGGGCTGTGAAAATATCTACAGACCCGCCATATCGTGGACATAAATTGTTTAAACCTCAAAAAGACGCTATAGGGCACTGCACACCAGAACAACTAGACACAAGGACAGTTTTTTCCCGAATGCCATCGCTCTGCTTAACAACTCATTCCCACAAATAATTTACTAAGACTGCATTACTATTATTCTTCTCTTCCTTCCTAGTATCTATCTCTTCCCACTTATGACTATAACCATGTTGCTTGTATCTTTCAATTTATATTGTTTTTATTTGTTTCCTAATACGATTTGATAGCTTATTAGTAACCTTGACTATCACTAAGTGTTGTATCTTTCTATTCTTGATGAATGTATTTTATTTTCCTTATGTATATTGAGAGCATATATACCAAAGACAAATTCCTTCTGTGTCCAACCTCACTTGGCCAATAAAGAATTCTATTCTATTCTGTTCTGTTCTGTTCTGTTCTGTTCTGTTCTGTTCTGTTCTGTTCTATTCTATTCTATTCTATTCTATTCTATTCTATTCTATTCTATTCTATTCTATTCTATTCTATTCTATTCTATTCTACTCTACTCTACTCTACTTCATTCCATTCCATTCCATTCCATATTTTCTATTCTATTCTATTCTATTCTATTCTATTCTATTCTATTCTATTCTATTCTATTCTATTCTATTCTATTCTATTCTATTCTATTCTATTCTATTCTATTCTAATGTTATGAAGGTGGATAAATCCAACCATGTTCAACCAACAGAGATGGTACATACCTGCAGCCCACCAGTTCCTTTCTCTCCCATCATTCCTTGGTCTCCTTTCTGGCCATCAAGACCTTGAGGTCCCTGAATTCCCTTGAGGCCTACAGGACCTGATGACCCCTGCAACACAAAAAAACCCCACCCACATAATACCAAATGGTAACACCCTCCACAAAAGAATGAACCAAGCTCATAAAGGAGACACCCCATCACTTCCTTCTCTATTAGAACAACTAGACACAAGAATAGTTTTTCCCCGAACGCCATCACTCTGCTAAAAAATAATTCCCTCAACAGTGTCAAACTATTCACTAAGTCTGCACTACTATTAATCTTCTCATCGTTCCCACCACCCATCTCCTTCCACTTATGACTGTATGACTGTAACCTTGTTGCTTGTATCCTTATGATTTATATTGATATTGTTCCTGATTGCTTATTTGTACCCTGTGACTATAATTGTGTTTTACCTTATGATTCTTGATGAACATATCTTTCCTGTTATGCACTGAGAGCGTATGCACCACGACAAATTCCTTATGTGTCCAATCACACTTGGCCAATAAAGAATTCTATTCTATTCTATTCTATTCTATTCTATTCTATTCTATTCTATTCTATTCTATTCTATTCTATTCTATTCTATTCTATTCTATTCGATTCGATTCGATTCGATTCGATTCGATTCCACTCCACTCCACTCCACTCCACTCCACTCCACTCCACTCCACTCCACTCCATTCTATTCTATTCTATTCTATTCTAGGAACTCAGCTTGGTAACAAAAACCATTTTCCCAACAATCTCTGTCTTTAAGCTTAAAATCCTCTAAATTACAAATCGGTTTGTTAGCCCTTCCTTACCAAAGGTCCAGGTGATCCCTGATCCCCCTTCTTCCCATTTTCTCCTGGAGATCCCTGCAAAAGATCAAGGGGAACACGTTTTCCAAGCCAGATTTGGCCACATAGACATGTCAGATTCTCAGATTCTATCCAACAATCCTTTAGTTCTGGAAAAGCATGAAGGTGGTCATGGATGAGAATTTTTTTACCTTCTACTAGACAAGTGCAACTAGAACTTTTTTTTTTTTTTTTAAAAGGAGCTTACTGGTTGGATCAGGTTGACTTCAGCTTGTCAACTTTGAGCAGGACTTGTGGGTGACACAATATTCCAATCAAGAAGTTCAAATGCTCCTTTTGACACAACTTACCATCATGCCAGCTGTGCCCTTTGACCCCTTCTGACCCGGAAGACCTGGATTCCCCTAAAAAGAAAAGCATGGTAGATACTCAACAGTGGCTTTAGATTACTTTACTATCTTGCACTTTGAACCATAGTGCTGGAGAAGACTCCTGCGAGTCCCTTGGACTGCAAGGTGATCCAACCGGTCAGTCCTAGAGGAGATCAACCCTGGCTGCTCTTTAGAAGGCCAGATCCTGAAGATGAAACTCAAATACTTTGGCCACTTAATGAGAAGAAAGGACTCCCTGGAGAAGAGCCTAATGCTGGGAACGATGGAGGGCAAAAGAAGGGAACGACAGAGAACGAGGTGGCTGGATGAAGTCACTGAAGCAGTAGGTGGGAGCTTAAATGGACTCCAGAGGATAATAGAGGACAGGAAGGCCCGGAGGAACGTTGTCCATGGAGTCGCAATGGGTTGGATGCGACTTTGCAACTAACAACAACACTATCTTGCAAGTTTTGAGTGAAGAAGGCACTAAAGTGAGAGTATCATACATGTTGTACACTCCACAAAAATTCTAGTCCAAGCCAGCCTCCTCTATCTTCTCTCCAGCTGTTCAGGATCTGCACCTTTCAACATGCATCACCTTCAACATGCAAGAGCTGCAGTGGCTCAGTGGGTAGAATGTGCAGTATTGCAGGCTACTTCTGCTGATCACCGGCCGCTGGCAATTTGGCAGATCAAATCTCACCAGGCTCGAAGTTGACTGAACCTTCCATCCTTCCAAGGTTGGTAAAATGAGGACCCAGATTGTTGGGGGCCATAGGCTGACTCTGTAAGCGGCCACAAAACTAGCATATGTAGTTAAATTAAATGTTCTGTTTTCTTCTGAAACTTTTCTTTTCTTGGACTTATCCATGGTTGCCCTACCAGGGGTTGAACAGCTCAATAAATTGCATGCCAGCAGGTGTCGCACATTGGCGGTTTTGATGCATATTTTGAGTGACAGGGAGCTGGAGCAGAGGGGTGAAAGAGCCACATGTGGCTTTAGAGCCTCAGGTTGCTGACCCCTGTTCTATACCTTTAGTCCTTCAACACCTTCCGGTCCAGGAAATCCCCAGCTTCCTGGTTCTCCCTGTAACACAAAATACAGTATTAAAATGATGAAATATTGCTCAGGTTTTCTTACAACTCAAAAGTGAATAAGTAAAAGGCAGAAAAAGACAATGTTATGGTATGGTCCATTGACGTTCAGGAGAACATCAAGGAATTCATGCAGAATGAAAGGAACTTTGTAAGAAACCAAAAGGCCCACTAGATACCACCTGATGTCCTCGGATTCCTTCTGGGCCAGGCATCCCAATCACGCCAACTTGTCCCTATAGAGAAAAAAAAAGAGAGAGAATTACTCCTTTCAACAGGACAAACTTTCTGGAGGAGATCCTATTTGACCTGTTCTCTTTCCTCTTAAAGAAAGGTCCATCGTCATCATCAGAAGCTCTAGGGCTGTGTTTCTCAACTTTGGCAACTTGTAGATGTGTAAACTTCAACTCCCAGAATTCACATAACTTAAAATTGCCAAGGTTGAGAAAGACTGTTCTAGGGCCAAGTAAGAAGCTGTGAATTTGCAAAGCATCTCTGACTTGCTCTTGAGTTGCCATAGGCAAGGGGAATGGGAAACCGGTGAAGCAGCATGGCAGCCAAAGACGGGAGCATATTCCAAACATATCTTTCTCAAGGCTGTCTCCCAGAGTTACCCACAGTGGCCAGAGAGGAGTAATCTCTACAATCCACAAAATTGCTCCATTGGAGAATGTGATTGACGACACACCCTTGGGAGAGGGGGGGGAAGGGTCATGATTGGGACCATAAATTACGTGGGGTCAGAGTTGACTTCATTTGGGAACATGCTGAGATGAAGCTCCTAATAAATAACTGGGTTTCTTTTGAAGCTTGGCTTGAGGCTCATTATTTAATTAGGGCATCCATTGGAACCCTGACAGAAGCATTGATTCAGAACCCTGGTTCAGATAAAACATTTAAATCCTACCGAACAAAACACCAAACTTCCAAATCAGAGTCCCATCACTCCTTCTGAACCCTGTGGAATCAGATTCCCTAGTTGATCGGTGTAAACTAAACTGGATTTGGGGTAATTTGCACATTTATACCTATCTGAGAGCCGGTTTGCCACAGTGGTTTAAGAAATGAGATTATAAGATGGAGTTCATTTTGCCTTAGGTATGAAGCCATCTGACTGATTCTGGGCCAGTCACTTTCTCTCAGCCCTAGGAAGGAGGCAATGGCAAACCATTTCTGGAAAGATCTTGCCAAGAAACTAGCAGGGACTTCTCCAGGCAATTTCCAAGAATCAGGCATGATTGAAAGGAAGAAAAATAAAAATAAAATAAAACCTATAACCTCAGTTCTCTGGAGTGAAGTGCCTTCTAGTGACTTCAAATCTTCTGATTGGTTCCAGAGCAAAATTCCAGGCATAGCCACCTTCTTACACTTGGGGAAGTAGTGTTTTAAAGATAACCAGTGGTAGGTTTCTACTGATTAGACTCAGTTTGGATGCTCACCCACCCGGACGTCATCACAGATGCTCTGCGCATGCACAGAACCTTCTGTGCATGCACAGAAGTGCTGCGCATGAGTGAAGCAAGTACACATGTGTGCATGCTCACAATTCCGACCTGCTAGTGAAGTTAAGTGAAACCCACTACTGAAGAAAACCTTGGACCTCCAAGCTACTTATAGGAATGAGGGAGAGTCCTCTTCTGTCTTCCCCCCAACTTTGCAAAGGTGGTGAGATCTTCCTCATCCCAAGTCTCGGTTCTCAATCCCAGCACAAAGGTTCCTTCTCCTGTTCCCCTTGGTGAGGTTCTTCTCATTATGTTCTACATCATGTTCTCAGGTGTAAAACTGAGGGCCTGGTTAGAGACCCCTCAAAAGTCAGGAGAAGGTAAATCAGATTTGTACTTGCCAGAAAGCCTTCTTGACCTTTCTCTCCTTTGAGGCCTTTTTGGCCAACGTTGCCTGGGATCCCAGCTGGCCCAGGCCAACCGAAGAGTCCTCTGGTGCCAGTGCTGCCCTGTTCCAGGAAAAATGTGAGGAGAAGAATCGCTTCAGAAGAAAGGAAAGAACAGCAAAAGATCTGGAAAGGTTGATTCAGATGTTCTTGTATCATCCAATATAGTCAACTTTTCATATGTTACTCTTAACCAGCAGCAGAAAGCTGCAGTGTAAAACATTAAAGGTAAAGGTTCCCCTCACACATATATGCTAGTCATTCCTGACTCTAGGGGGTGATGCTCATCTCTGTTTCAAAGCCGAAGAGCCAGCGCTGTCCGAAGACGTCTCCGTGGTCGTGTGGCCGGCCTGACTCAATGTCAAAGGTGCACGGAATGCTGTTATCTTCCCACCAAAGGTGGCCCCTATTTTTCTACTTGCATTTTTTATGTGCTTTCGAACTGCTAGGTTGGCAGAAGCTGGGACAAGGAACAGGAGCTCATCCCATTACGCAGCGCTAGGGATTCGAACCGCTGAACTGCCGACCTTTCAATTGACAAGGTCAGCGTCTTAGCCACTGAGCCATCACATCCCATTAAATATAAAACATTACTGAAGCCAAATCCACTCAATCCTGATATCACATTCCATTTCCTTGGTTTTACAGTTATTGGTTCACACTTTCCTCCTTCCCAACTTAGGTTCAATTTTGAGTCCTCCCCTCTACCACATTTAAAAAAAAAAAACAAAGTTCTAATGATGTTGATATTTTTATGGAAACCAGCAGCTACATTCAGTTCTCTGATGTTTTTTTTCTGTAGAGATGGTAACTGTCATGGCTTTATAAGTATCAGCCCGCACAGGGAGGAGGAGGAGGGAGACAAAATAGATTAGGTGGAGGAGAAGAAAGAAAAGATAGATGAGGAGAAAGAGAAGGAAAAGATAGAGAAGGAGGAGAAAGAGAAGGGGGAGAAGGAGAAGGAAAAGATTGATAAGAAGGAAAAGGAGAAAGGGAAGGAGAAAGGGAAGATAAAGAGAAGGAGAAGACATGACTGAGTTTTTTTCACTGCTTTGAAGACATGTTACAAAAAACATTTTTAAAAAAACCCTCTGATATTAAAGACATTTACCTACAAACAAATCGAAGATTGGACTTATCATAAAAGCAAAGACATTCTCCAAATGTCCCCAATTTCTCAGTCCCCAACAAGCTCAGTGTCTTAGCCACTGAGCCACCTAGTTGGTCAATATCTTAAGAAAAATAAATTTGGCTCAATCCTACTCTAGACACAGTTTTGCTCATTCAAGTTAAATGTATTTTAACTTGAATGTTAATACAAAAAAGAAAAAAGAAAGAAAAGAAAGAAAAGAGAAGAGAAGAGAAGAGAAGAGAAGAGAAGAGAAGAGAAGAGAAGAGAAGAGAAGAGAAGAGAAGAATATCAGTCCAGAACTCTTCCTATTATACCTTTTCTCCCCTGGTCCCTGGCTCGCCTGGGATTCCAGGATCACCACCACCACCCTGTGGAGGGAAGAACATGCTAAGACATGGAGGCCTTCAAGAGATGCCAAGCAGGATTCAAAAATGTATTCAGATGGACTTCTGGGTGACTTAGATTTTGCTCCTCTTTTTCTAGAGATGCAGCCAAACCATCTTCTTCTAAACTGGTCTGGGAAACCCCCCAAATAAAGTTGTGTAACTACCTCTTTCCCACGTTCTCCCATTTCTCCTGGTGGCCCTTGGAAGCCCCTGTCTCCAAGTTCTCCAAGACTTCCCTTGAGGCCAGGATCTCCTGGGGTTCCTCTGTCACCCTGGGAAGGAACAACAGCTAAATTAGCTTATCATCCCCAACAGCAATAGTAGAGAAGACAGACTTATCAAAGGGGTGGGTGGGATTAGAAATATCCTTGATGTTTTATTTTTCTCTGATAGGTCTGAATAATGGGGATGGAGTATCCCATTTTTCTGGGCCATCCATAGCCAAGACTACCTTCACTTCCTAGTTTGGGGGAAATGGCAACTGTTGTAAATTGCTTCAAAATGAGATGAGTGGCAAATAAACTGATTGCCTGAATGAATGGATGAATGAACGAATGAATGAATGAACAAACAAACGAATGATGCATGGATGGATGCATGGATGCATGGATGCATGGATGGATGAATGAATGAATGAATGAATGAATGAATGAATGATGGTGGATGGATGGATGGATGATGCTTCAAAATGAGATGAAATTGCTTCAATAAATTGCCTGAATGAATGAATGAATGAATGATGGATGGATGGATTGATGGATGGACAAATGAATAATGGATGGATGGATGGATGGACGGACGGATGGATGGATGGATGGACAAATGAATAATGGATGGATGGATGGATGGACGGACGGATGGATGGATGGATGGATAGATCGATGAATGAATGAATGAATGAATGAATGATGGATGGATGGATGGATGGATGAATGATGGATGGATGGACAGATGGATGGATGGATAGATCGATGAATGAATGAAGGAATGATGAAGGAATGAATGATGAAGGAATGAATGATGGATGCATGGATGAATGAATGAATGAATGAGTGAATGAATGAATGAATGAATGATGGATGGATGGATGATGCTTCAAAATGAGATATGAAATTGCTTCAATAAATTGATTGCCTGAATTAATTAATTAATTAATCAATGAATGAATGATGGATGGATGGATGAATGATGGATGGATGGATGAATGGATGGATTGATGGATGGGTGAGTGAGTGAGTGAGTGCGTGAGTTTTTGGCCCGAAAGCTATACATCTCTTTCCATCATTTCTTGATGTGACTTTAACTCACAGAAAATGACTCTTGACTTGCAAATTAATAAACTGAGTGGGATTTCTTTGGGGGCAGAAGAGAGCTGATCATAGATTTGCTTACGGGCAAAAACAGTCAAAAGGTATCCACTGATGCTCAGAATCACCAGCCCAAATGAAAGAGATTGTGTGATTTTGCTTGCAAACTAAGAAAGAAGCAGGAAGATGGATCCTTCAAAGCATTTTGGGGGGTTACAGACCTGTTCCCCTTTCATTCCAGGCTGACCTTGCCTTCCAGGCAACCCTAAAGGACCCTAGAGGAGAAAAAAAATAGAAGCTTTTAACATCTCTTGATGTCTACTAGGTATTTAACTTAAATATTATAAACTAAACCAATAAATCCAATTCTAGGTCAGTCAGTTGGAGCTGAAGATGCTTCCTGGATGAGAAGCAAAATGTTTTCAAAGAAAACAAGAAACTCCAGTTGCCTTTTGGGGGGAAAAAACAAACACCTTTGGGACAACCATGACTTGGATGATGGAGAATCTCCGTAGACATCGAGAATAAAAACACGTCACCTGTTCTCCATCCAGACCACGGATGCCCATGTCACCAGGATCTCCACCTTTGCCCTAAAGAGATGAAGTGATCAGTCACTCAAAGGGCAAAGTCCTCTCTAACACCAGATAGATTTTGAAGACGGTCGTTCTTCTCAAAAGAAACATCCACACAATGTCCTAAACCCGACTTCCCCAAAACAATGATGTATGTTTATAAAATAAGCCATGTTCTAGCGTAGCGCAATTCACACCTCTTCTTAAGCAATGGCTGGGTTTTGCACCATAGTTTCATGTGACTCAGATTTGCCTTGTTTAGAGTTAGGCCAGGGGTCGGCAACCTGTGGCTCCGGAGCCACATCCGGCTCTTTGGGCCCTCTGCTATGGCTCCCTGTCAGGTGATCTCATACTGGCTGGTCCCGCCCCTCGCCCTCCCCTCCCAGGCCTGAGAAGATAGGGGCGACAGCAGGGGATGGAGAAGTGGCCAGGGCAGACAGAGACAGAGAGATACAGAGAGAAAGTCAAAGAAAGATACAGAGAGAGAGGAAGTGGGGGGACAGAGAGAGGGAGGGGAGAGAGAGATGTCAAAAGGATTTTGTGGTTCCCGGTGTTTTTTAACAACTGGTTCTCTGCCCTAATTGCACGGCTGGGTAGGCATGACTAGAGGGGATCATATGACTGGTAGAAGTGAGTGACATCGAGTTGGCCATGCCCACCCAGGTTTTGTGACTCCCGGTATTTTCTTTTCTGTGGGAAACGGGTCCAAATGGCCCTTTGAGTATTTAAGGTTGAGAACCCCTGAGTTAGGCAAACCAGCTTTTGTTGAGTAATTAACACTAATATGGTCCAGAAATGACACTAAACCATACACCAGGGGTCTGCAACCTTAAATACTCAAAGAGCTATTTCGACCCGTTTCCCACAGAAAAGAAAACACCGGGAGCCACAAAACCCTTCCCGTGCCTGACTGTTTCTTGAGTGGCCACAAAACTAGCATATGTCATTGAATTAAATGTTCTGTTTTCTTCTGAAACTTTTATTTTCTTGGATTTATCCATGGTTGGCCTACCAAGGATTGAAAAGCTCAATAAATCATGTGCCGGTGGGTGTTGCACATTGATGGTTGTGATGCATATTTTCAGTGACAGGGAGTCACAGAAGAGAGGTGAAAGAGCCACATGCGGCTACAGAGCTGCAGGTTGCTGACCCCTGCCATACACCATAGCTTCCCTTTCTCTTGCTTTCCTCCCTTACCTTCTCTCCTTTGGCCCCCGGTGTCCCATCAAGACCAACTGGTCCACCCGTTCCCTGTGTGAATACAATAAATGTATTTGAGAGAAAAGAATAGAATTTAGGATGAACAGTTAGGTAATATAACATCTGCAAGCAAACTGTTACAGAGAGGAGGAGGGGGGTCACAGAGAGGCTGTCACAGAGAGGAGGAAGGGGGTCAAGCTATTTTCCAAAGCACCCGAAAGGCAGACAAGGAACAATGGATGGAAACTGATCAAGGAGAGATTCAACCTGGGAATAAGGATAAATTTTCTGACCGGGAGAACAATCAACCCATGGAACAGAAGTCTCCTTCGGAAGTTGTGGTTGCTCCATCCCTGGAGGCTTTTAAGAAGAGATTGGACAACAATTTGTCTGAGAAGGTATAGGGCAGCGATGGTGAACCTTTTCAGCACCAAGTGCCCAAACTGGAATGTGTGTGCATGTGCCTGCATGTGTGCGAATTGGAGTACCGGAAACCCGAAGACCAGCTGGCTTTCATGCGTATGCTTGTTTTTTGGCTGTTTTTAGCTGTTTTCCGGGCTGTTCTCAGGCCCAAAAATGGCCTGAGAAATAGCCTGGAAAACAGCCTGGAAAACAGCCTAATTTTTGGCTGTTTTCAGGCTGTTTTCTGGTGATCCGCTGCCTGTGAAGACCAGATGGGCGACATGCATGTGCGGGGCAGAAACCAGAAGAGCAGCTGGCGATGGCACGCGTGCCCACAGAGAGGGCTCTGCGTGCCACCTCTGGCACATGTGCCATAGGTTCGCCATCACGGGTATAGGATCTCTTGCTTGAACAGGGAGTTGGACTAGAAGACCTCCAAGGTCTCTTCCAACTCTGTTATTCCATTATTCTATTCTGTTATGCCTGTACGATATTTCAGGGTAAGCTTAACACAGAGCTTGGTTGTTCCTACAGGCCATCTTGGGAAGTCAAAGAATGAGTTTTCTGCCACTCCCACCCAGCTCGGTTAATAAAATATTTGCTGATTGTGTAGCCAGGCTCTAAGATAAGGTGTATTCAAACTGTATTATTTACCTGGTTTCCAGGTGGACCAGTCATGCCCTTTGGGCCAGGAGAACCTGGTTCCCCTCCTCGTCCCAGTTTTCCTGGGACCCCGTTGGGCCCATTTCTTCCTGGAGGCCCCTGGGAAGTAAAAGGTAAAAATAAGGTCCTGAAGTATGCAAACAAAGCAGCTGTAGATCACCTAACACTCATGTCAGAAGCACCAAGGTTGAATGGGTTGAATGGTGACATCGCCGTTGCCTGGGTGGACACCCAGTTGGGGCTCCTTTCATGTCCTCAGCTGGAGCTGGAGCAAGGGATGAGTGCTCATCCCACTCAACAGCAGCACTTGGGTCTCAAACACGAGCTTGCTAATCTCCAGCCCAACATCCTAACCATCCGAGCTACCGGGCCCCATCAGTTCTAGATTTGCGAGTTTGATAGAGAAAGGTTGGCTGTTGCATGATGGGAGCATGGATACCTGTGGCCATGTCAAGATTGAAAAATGCTTTAAGCTTCCCGTGGCTATTATTGCTTTTCAGCTTGCCAATGAACAGGGGGAGAGGGAAGAGTGAGATGGAATGTGGGAGGCTACAATCTTCAACTGTGGGAGCCAAGGACACTTCTGCAGGTGTCTGCCAAGAACGTGGACTGTTCTCAAAACAAAAGGCTGATTCCCAATTGGGCAATATGACCTGTTCCATTGGAGGAGGGAATCTTTCCCGCCACACAGGAAAATTTAGAGTTGGTTTTGCTTTGCTTCAGTGTCAAAATGATGTACTCAATAAAGGGGTTTTTTTGCAGGGAGGGATTTTAAGGTTCCTGAAGATGCCTGTTTTTATTGGGTCCATTAGTCGGATGGTTGACAGTCAACTTTGGTTCAGAAAAAGAATAGGAAATCCCTCGATCTACCCAAGCATTCAATTACCCCCTCAGATAACTGTACACTTACCAATGGCCCAGGGAATCCTCTGGGACCCAATTCACCCATCCAGCCCTGGAAGAGAGTGAGATAGATCTCCACTTAAATATTTAAATCCATTTGTGCAAAAAAAATTGCGAAAAAAAACTCTGCATTGGCGACAGGAAAGGCATCCGGCCAGTAAACACTCAGCTCAATTCAGTGGCCCAGCCTCCACCCCACAAGGGATTATTGGGTCATTAAAAGAAGATGATTTGTGAAAAATATCACATGAAATGAGCGAGGGGAAGACATTATGTCCATACGGGAGCCCCACACCTGCATGGATATGTCCAGATGATCTGGTTGAGAAGAACCCTTCTCCCTTTCCTCCCAAAACCCAAGCAAAATGAAAAAGGAGAACATACCTGGGGACCGGCAAGACCTTTCAGGCCAGGAAGTCCAGTTGGACCCTACGCAGAGAGGAAAACCAGGAAAAAATAAAAATGGCATTCCCGTTGACCTCATCCATCATTGCAACCAGGTTTCTCCAGAAAACACAGGTGCGTTTGGCTTTTGAATAGCAGAGAAATATACTCTAAAGCAGCGGTCACCAACTGGTGGTCCGTGAGAAAATTTTGGTGGTCTGCAGAAAAATTATTTGCATTTTTTATATTGCAGGGGTCCTCAAACTACGGCCCCTGAGATGGATATGTGCAATGAACGTTTGTGTTGCTGCAGAGAGTCTCCCCCTTTGGGGTCTTTTTGTGTGGGTCGGAGGGGAGCAGAAATTCCAACTTGGGGTCTGCTTCAGCCTCTTGGTGTGGGACTTTGGGCGAAGGCTGGAGGGAAGCACCGCTGGTGGAGAAGAGCCGGAGGGCCTTGTTCCAGTGGGATTGCCTCATGGCCTGGAACTGGCTGACCATCTCAGCCTGCTGAGCCTCCAGGCATTGGTACCTGGCCTTGCACTCCCACAGGTCTTCCCTCTGCTTGGAAAGCCTATGCTCCTAGTCCTTAGTGAGGTGCTTCTGCTAAGTCTCCTTCTCGGCCAGATCCAATTTGAACTGAGCTGTTTTGCCAACTCTTTCTCATGGTGGCTGCTTAGCTCCAGCAACTGCTTCCTGTTGGGGCCCTAAAGAGCCCGGGTGGGCAAGTGAGGAGTAGCGAGTAGAGGCTGGCAAGGTGCCGCTCGACCATGCCCACCCAGTCATATGACCACCTTGCCACGCCCACCCAGCCGGTCATTAGGCAGATCACATTAGTGGTCTGCCTAATGTATCACCCTTCTCCTCCCACTTTTGACTGTATGACTATAACCTTGTTGCTTGTATCCTTACGATTTATATTGACTGTTTCCTAATATGATTCGATTGCTTATTTGTACCCTAGGACTATCATTGATACAAATCGAGAGCTGGGACCCAACCCCTCAAAATGCAATCCTGAATTAAACCGGTTTGCCCTTTTAATTCAGATCTTGGCATATCCTCAAACCTTCATGTTGCGTTTCATCGCTCCTTGTTACGTTCTCTGCATGGAGCAGTGTTTCCTGGCAGGCTACAGATTCAGAATATTCTAGCCAATGGTGATTCGTAAGAAACCCAAGATTTGCACAGCAGAGGAAGAAGGGACTTACTTTGGACCCTTGTGTTCCTGGACAGCCCGGAGGGCCTTGGATTCCAAGTTCTCCCTTGGAAAGTCGAGAGGAAGGGAAGAGAGGGTTAACTTAGAACCTGCCAAACCGTCTTTAGACTACAGAATAAGAGATTTGGAAGGGACCTTGTAGGTCATCTAGTCCAACCCCTTCTCACCCAAGCAGGAGACCCTACACCATTTCTGACAGAGGGCAGTCCAGTCTCTTCTTGAAAGCCTCCAGGGATGAAGCTCCCGCAACTTATGAAGGCAACTTGGTTGATTGTTCTCACTGTCAGAAAAATGCTCCTTATTTCCAGATAGAATCTCTCCTTGATCAGTTTCGATCTGTTATTCCTTATCTGGTCTTCAGGTGCCTTGGAAAATAGCTTGACCCCCTCCTCTCTGTGGCAGCCCCTCAAATATTGGAAGAGGGCTATCCTGTCTCCCCTGGTCCTTCTCTTCATTAGACTAGCCATGCCCAGTTCTTCATATGTTTGAGACTCCAGTCCAGTGGTGAAATCCAATTTTTTTTACTACCAGTTCTGTGGGCGTGGCTTGGTGGGCATAGCTTGGTGGGCATGGCAGGGGAAGGATACTGCAAAATCTCCATTCCCACTCCACTCTTGGACCAGCTAGAGATGGTATTTGTCAGTTCTCCGAACTACTCTAAATTTCCACTACCGATTCGTCAGAACCTGCTGAATTCACCCCTGCTTCAGTCCCCCTAATCATCTTGGTTGCTTTTCTCTGCACTCTTTCTAAAGTCTCAACATCTTTTTTATGGTGTGGTGACCAAAACTGGATGCAGTACTCTAGGTGTGGCCTTATTAAGGCTTTATAGAGGGGTATTACTACCTCACTTGATCTTGATTGTATCCCTCTGTTAATGCAATTTAGGATTGCATTGGCTTCTTTGGCTTCCACTGCACACTGCTGGCTCATATTTAATTGGTTGTCCACTAAGACTCCAAGATCTCTCTCACAGAAAGAACTGCCAGAACTAGCTGAGACTCCTTACCTTTCTGCCTTCAAGTCCTGGTTGGCCTCTCTCTCCAATTAACCCTGGACAGCCCTGGAATGGAGGGTTTTATCAGTGTCAAGGGAAGTAGCTTGAGATGTTCTCTGCTTCTATGACCTAAAATCTCTACAAGTTCTGATCAAAGAAATATGGAGGAGAACATCTGGAAGATGCCAAGTTATCTATTCCTAATCTTCATATCATCACTCTTCCAGTGGTGGGTTTCAAATTTTTTTACTACTGGTTCTGTGGGTGTGGCTTGGTGGGTGTGGCATGGCTTGGTGGGTGTGGCTTGGTGGGCGTAGCAGGGAAGGATACTGTAAAATCTCCATTCCCACCCCACTCCATGGGAAGGACACCGTAAAATCTCCATTCCCTCCCCACTGCAGCGGAAGGTTACTGCAAGATCCCCAATTCCTCCCGATCAGCTGGGACCCGGGAAGCAGAGAATAGCTGGTGGTGGGGCCAGTCAGAGGTGGTATTTACTGGTTCTCTGAACTACTCAAAATTTCCACTACCGGTTCTCCAGAACTGGTCAGAATCTGCTGAAACCCACTTCTGCACTATGCCCTTGAGAAGAACTGCCGAGGGAAATGGTGAGATCTTGTGGGACCACCCAGCTCTTCCCAAATCAGGTGTCCCGCAAGTTCCTTCCACACGGCAGCAAATTCCTCACTTACGTTGATGCCAACAGCTCCTTGTGGCCCGGCTGGGCCAGGTTTTCCAGGAAAGCCCTGACAACAAAATGCACAGATAAACTATGGTTCGGTTTATACACCGCACACGTATGGACCTAATGAACCATTTTCATGTTTGCACCATAGCTCTAATTGTGAGTTAAAATGTGAGTTCGATCCTAGGTAGAGGCAGATATTTCTCTCTCTGGGCATGCTGAGAATATATCTGCTGAACAAAACTCCGTGTTGGCAACAGGAAGGGCATCCGGCCATTAAAACACTCTGTTAGCTCCATTCAGTTGCCCAGACTCCACCCCGCAAGGGATTATGTGGTCGTTAAAAGATGATGATGATGATGATGATGATGATGATGATGGCGATCATAAATTAGCTTAACTCGGTGGACTATTTTTTTGCATATGCAATATGAGACCACATTGAGTTTCTAAGCCGACGGTGAAGGTATCTATCCATTCTTCAGTAACCGTCTATGGAATAAATAGGTCTCAAACGTGGCTTCTTACCATCAGTCCTGGGAAACCTGGATTGCCATTTTCTCCTGGTTTTCCTGGGGAACCCTATCAGGGAAAAAAGAAGCCATTTAGAAAAAGATTCTGCAAAGAGTAACGTTAGGTTGGAGAATGAATGAACAGCCAGTTTCCAGAACATAGAATAATAGAACATACAATATTAGGGAAGGGAGGTCTTCTAATCCAACCTCCTGCTCAAGAATGAGCCCCTATCTCATTCTGGATAAATGGCAGTCCAATCTCTCCTTAACAACCTCCATCGATGGAGCACCCACAGCTTCTGGAGGCAAGCCATTCCACTGGTTAATTGTTCTCACTGTCAGGAAGTTTCTCCTTAATTCTAGGTTGGATCTCTCTTTCATGATCTTCCACTGGACAGCCATTCGTGCTGCCTTCAGGTGCTTTGGAGAAGAAGTCAATCCCCCTCTTTCTCTGTGATAGCCCCTCAAATATTGGAAGACTGCTATCATGCCACTCCTTCTTTTCATTAGACTGGATATATCTAGTTCTCAGTACTTAAGTCCCAGCCCTCACCTCTCTTGAGTGAGCTGCACTGGCTCCTGGTGGTCTTCCGGGTGAGTTTCAAGGTGTTGGTTACTACCTTTAAAGCGCTCCATGGCTTAGGACCTGGATATTTGCAGGACCCCTTCTGCCACTGATTGCCTCCCACCGACCGGGTGGGAGGCAGGGTGCCGTGGGCCAAACAGTGTCGACTAGCGACCCCTAGGGAGAGAGCCTTCTTTGTGGGGGCCCCTGTCCTATGGAATGAATTGCCCCCGGATATTCGGAAGATCCTCGATCTCCGCGTCTTCCGTCGTGCTCTGAAGACCCTATTGTTTTATCAAGCCGGTCTGACGGATCAATGATTTTAAATGGGTTCTAAATGGGTTTTAAATGGTTTTTAGTTGGGGTTTTAACTGCGGCCAGATATTGAATTATTTTAATGGTTTTTAATTTTTGTCTTGTCATTGTTTTAGTATGGCTGTGCACCGCCCTGAGTCCTTCGGGAGAAGGGCGGTATAAAAATATAATAAAATAAATAAAATAAATAAATCACCATCAGATTCACACTTACCATTGATCCTGGAGGACCGTTATGTCCTTGGCCACCTTGCAAACCCAGAGGACCCTGCAGGAAAGAGGCAAAACAAGGTTGCAACTCCCAAGCAAAGAAACTTCTCAGATGAGAAGCGAAAGAGAAAAAAAAAATCCAAAAAAGTTCACAAAGGTGCTTTTCCCCCCCCCCCCCAAGAAGCAACTGAACTTTCTCGTTTTTCTCTGAAGACGTTTTGCTTCTCATCCAAGGAGCTTCTTCAGCTCTGACTGGATGATGGTGGGGAACGGGAGGATTGATGTTCCTTGCAGACAAGCTGATCATTTGCATCCTTTTAGAGGGTCGTTGAGGCCACTTGGAGGTTTGTCTGGGTCCTCAGGGTTCCCTGAGTGGTGCTCCTGGTTCCTGTAGTCCTGTGACCCTCAGGGCACAGATAGACCTCCAAGTGGCCTCAATGGCTCTCTTAAAGAATGCAAATGACCAGCTCTGCAAGGAATATCAATCCTTCCATTCTCCGCCATCCAGTTGCTTTTCAGAAAAAGCACTTTTGGGACAACCATGAGCTGGATGATTGAGAATCTCCATAGACAGGTTTCCCTTGCTGCCTCTTTAATGCCCATCGGTGCTGAGAAACCGAGTGTTTAGATTCATGCATGCCTCTTTACAAAGTTTTTTTTTTTTTAAATGCTTCCACTCACCGCCAAACCAACTGGACCAGGACTTCCCACGTTCCCAGCGAGACCCTGCGGAAATGAATGATTCTTTTTTTTTTTAATTTGATTTCTATGCCGCCCTTCTCCAGAGACTCAGGGTGGCTTACAGTGCGTTAAGCAATAACCTTCATACTTTTGTATATTTTTATATTTATACAAAGTCAGCTTATTGCCCCCAACAAACTGGGTCCTCAATTTACCCAGCTTATAAAGGATGGAAGGCTGAGTTGACCTTGAGCCTGCCTGGGATTGAACTTGCAAGTAATTGCAGCAGCTGGATCTTAAATGCTGCCTTTGTAGGAGGCATTACTCCCCTACGCTACTCAGGCTCTTATTAAGGACCGAGTCTTCTTTTTCTGAATTATCCATCTCAGGGTGATGTATCTCACCACATATTGTGAGATGGGAACCTATCAGGCGAGGTTGATAGGTTCAACCAGACTGAGGAACATGGATGCTGTGCAGGGGTGGGCTTCAAAAATGTTAGCAAGGGGTTCTTTGCCCAGTTGCTGGGTGGGCGCGGCATTGGCCTTCTGTTCCTTGGCAGGGAGGGCGTTTTTGCCCTCTCCGGGCTCCAGAGGCTTTTTTCGAGCGTCCGGGAGGGTGAAAACGGCCTTCCCAGGCTCTGGAGGCCCTCTAGAGGCTGAAAACAGGCCTGTTTCTAACCTTCCCAAACTTCCAGTAGGCCCGTTTTTCGCCCTCTGTGCGTGCCCTGAATTTACCCGCATCCAAAACGGTCCGTGTGGGGACTCCTGGGAGGGGAGAAGAGGGGAGGGGTGGCTGGGGCCAGCCAGGAGCAGGATTTGGGAGTTCTCTGAACTGCACAGAATCTTAGCTAAAGGTTCTCCCGAATCCTTCGAACCCCCAGCAGCCCTTCCCTGATGCCGTGTCATTTAGCATCCATGACTAGACTCAAGTCTTGGTTGTCTCGGTGTCCCAATCTTGCTTTGCGGAAGAAGAACCCAAGAAGTAGAGAAATAACGTAGAATGAAAACCTGTCTACCAGCTTTTCCTTCTGCACCGACGATTCCTGGAGCACCTCGTAAACCCTAGCAGGAAGTTGGAGAGAAGGGAAAAAGAAAAAGAAGAACAAAGAACTGTTAGGAATTCTCCAGGGTCTCCTTCCTATTCCATAGGACTCAGGATCCAAATACAGATGGTCCTTGATTTATAATCACAATTGAGCAGTGGACATTCCCGTTGCTAAGGGAGACAGATAAATGAGTTTGGTCCTAAATTACAACCTTTCTTGCCGCTGTTAAATTAGTCCCATGGTTGTTAAGTGAATCTGGTTCCCCCGTTGACTTTGCTTGTAAGAAAATTGCCAAAGTGGAATTGCGTGAACCCAGGACACTGCGACCGTCATAAAAACGAACCAGTTGCCCAAGCGTCTGAATTTTTGATTGCATGACCATGGGCATGGGGATGTTACAATGGTTGTAAGTGTGAAAAACGATTTTTCATTGTAAACTTTGAACGGTCACTAAACAAATCATTGCAAGTCAAAGACTTGAAGTAGAAGTAGACAATATTACAAAGATTTGGAGTGGTGTGCCAGGGATTTCACTCCTCTTCTGCACCCAAGAACTCCCGAAATGTTGTCCTTTTAAAGACATTTGTATTTATTTCTCAAATTTAGACACCACCCAGGTCCTTTTCAGAGTCTTTCCAACTAAATCTGTTTCAGAGTATTAAAAGCTTTATGTTCCTGTTCAGTTTTTTTCACTTAGTTATATTATTGTTTATAGTTTGATTAAAAGTACCCTGTTTCTCTGAAAATAAGACCCAACGGGAAAATAAGTCCTAGCATGATTTTTTAGGATGCTCGTAATATAAGCCCTACCCTCTAAATAAGCCCCAGTTAAGATTGTCAGCCAGATGGATACATTTAGTACCACATTCATCCCAAAATAAGACCTAACCGGAAAATAGGCCCTGTTAATATAAGACTTGGTCTTATTTTCAATAAAACACAGTAGCTCCAAATCTCCCACAGGAAGATGAGGAAGTAACAGAATAAGTTACAATAGGTACAACAGCACAATATTTTCATGGTATTTTTTCAGGACTAGCTCATACGGTTGTTCTAAATTATGAACTTCTTTAAATAAACTTTTAAAGCAGTGACTCAGCCACCTTTAAAAGCTGCTATTAAATACATATTTCTCTTCCCTTAATGCATACTTTCAACTTGCATTAAGGAAAAAAAAATGATGTGAGCAACACTGCAGCCAACATGGTAGCCAATAATCCAAGGCACATTTTTTTTTCTCATTTCTGCCAAAGATTAATCCGCATGTCCCTAATTAGGAGATGTAATTTAGTTCAATTGTGTGTCCAGTTAGAGAAATGGGCGACGCCCCCTTAAGCTATCGCCAAAGCAAAACTTAAAACCAATTTTTGGGCAACCACTTTTAAAAGATGATGGAGGATAAGGAATGATTTGGTTAAACGTGGGATGAATCAGACGGCAAAACTTATGGATTTCATTGAAACAAAATCTATTTTTTCTCTTCCTCTGTTCGTGTCTAGGCATCTACCCAGCTCTTGAGACCAGTGTCCAGTGCCAAGTTTGACCTCTGGAACATTCTGTTTAAGAGCCAATGATGCCTTGAAAAACAACACCCCGTGTGTCATTCCCTCAACCCACCAAGCCAGCCCACACATATCTGAAGTTGGCTTGAAGACCTTCTAGAGCATGGAGTACAACGTCAGCTAATATCTCCTTCTCACAACTCTCTTTTATAGCATGGAGAATTGTCAAATTCTGGCTACCTTGTGGAAAAGGGGACAATCAAGAAATCCAGTAGCTAAGAAAATATAAGCTATCTACCTATCGTACATTAGAAAGAGGAGGGAATCTTCAGACTTACTGGAGATCCGGGAAGTCCAACAAGCCCACGCTGACCCATCCTGCCCTAAAGAGAAAACATTTAGCAGTTACTATGAGTGTTGGCTCTCACTTCTCCCTTTCTACAAGCCATACTTGTTCCCTTTGTGGGTAACTAGCTAGCCTAAACAGGGTAGGAAACTAGTGTTAGTATTTTGGTTATCAATCTTTCCTTCTCTGCTAGGAGCTTAGCTGCTGTAATTGTCCCATAGCATCCTAGCCTTTGAGAATGGTCCAATTGCTGGTTATGAGTGGTGGACAAGAACCGTTATCTAGGTACAAGGGCTGAAACATTTTTTAAGTTCTGACAAATGAGGTAATGAGGATAGGGTGGGGTAGGGTGGAGTGGAGTGGAGTGAGGTGGGGTGGGGTGGGGTGGGGTGGGGTGGGATGGAGTAGAGTAGAGTAGAGTAGAGTAGAGTAGAGTAGAGTAGAGTAGAGTAGAGAATAGAGAATAGAGAATAGAGAATAGGGAATAGGGAACAGAGACTAAAGAGTAGAGATAGAGACTAGAGACTAGAGACTAGAGACTAGTGAATAGAGAATAGAGAAAATGAATAGAATAGAATAGAAAGAAGCTGGAAGGGGCCTTGAAGGTCTAGTCCAGCCCATTGTTTAAGCAGGAAACCACTGAAAGTTATTGAGTTGATTTCCTGATCTGATGTACTTAATGGAGACTGACATGTAGGTCAGGCTGAGAGATAGTCAAATAAAGTTTCAAGGCAGTCCCACAACCAGAATGACCTTGAGGGACAAGAGGAAAGTCATAACCAAAGTATGTCAATCAGCTTGGCTGTCTCAGGAATTCTGGGAGCTGAAGTCCACAGATTGTAAAAGAGCCACATTTGCCCACCCCTGGGTTAGATAAAAGGAACTTGAGTGCAGGGCAAAACTATAACGTGAAGAAACGTCTCAGTAACGCACTTCCCTAGTTTCACACAAAGATGAAGGAAGGGAGAGGTTCTATTACTACAGCTTTGCCATAAAAGTAACACTGATTTACATACAGGAGTGGGCTGCTGGGGGTTCGCAGGGGTTTGGGAGAACCTCTAGATAAAATTCTGTGCAGCTCGGAGAACCGCCAAATCCAACTCTTGGCAGGCCCCATCCAGAGGGCCTCCGGAGCCTGGGAAGGCCGTTTTTGCCCTCCCAGAGGCTCAAAGAAAGCCTCCGGAGCCCGGGGAGGGCAAAAATGCCCCCCTCATGGTGCAGGAGGCCAACTAGGCCACGCCCACCCAGCAACCGGGCAGAGAACCCCTTGCTAAAACTTTTGAAGCCCACCTCTGCTTACAAGGTGTTGGTTTCCTAGTCTGTTCTACCTTGGCTGACAAGCAGATTTGAACCCAAGACTCCCGAACCAAATTCAGGGTCCTAAGTATCATGTCATCCTTACTTTGCTACCTTGTGGTCCTGACCTTCCACGGATGCCATCCGGCCCTTGATTGCCCTGCAATTTAGAGAGAGAGAGAAGGGGGTGGAATCAGTTTTGTATTGCATTCTTAACAGCCGTTTCCCCTCCCCACACCCTTGTGTCATGGGCCTGGCCATCATTCAAAGAGAAGACGTCCTTCTGGCCTCCTCAATATACTTGAATCGGTGGCCACTTCCAAAGGGTGCTTTCAGGGGAGATGCCATTAAGGATTCACCAGCATTTTTGGGGTCCCCAAATGAGATTAAAAGAACAAGACAACCTTCAATCCTTTGGTGCCATTTTGACCAGAGAAACCGATTGGACCTTCTTCTCCCTGAAAAGATAAAAGATTGAAATGTTTAAATATTTCCAAACAGGAAAACCTGAAATAATACAGCAGTTTGTAAATCCTTGCAAATTTGCAAAAATACAAATTTGTAAATGCGATTTGTAAACTAATAAAGGAACATCCAAGGTCTCCTTTCTAACCGTATGATGTCTTCTCAAGGGGCCACAATTTACTGACACTAAACTCCCCTCTTGAAACTTCAGAATTAAGACTCAACTAATTCTTAAATTTGGAAAAACAAACCAAATGGCCTTACCGCAGATCCTGGAAAACCTGGTAGTCCTATATGGCCTGGAAATCCTTGGAAGCCAGAAGGTCCATGAAAACCTGGCGGTCCTCTTATCCCTTGGAGACCGAGAGCACCCTGTAAAAAGAACATGGAACCAGCTGATCTTTCGACTGTGGTCTTTGAAACCTGCAGACCTCACGTTCTCTAAAGAAGAAAATAGGTCTTGTAGATCCAGGGATGGGATTCAGCCGGTTCTGGAAAACCGGATGTTAATTTTAATCTGGTTCGCCAAACTGGTTGTTCCAAGGACTGGCTGACTTCACCCGCCCCACCTCTCCCCTCCCAGGGGTCTCCACATGGCCCATTTTGGATGCCAGGTAAGTGCAGTGCAGGGCATGTGAGGAGGCTCTGGAAGGGCGAAAAACGGGCCTACCGGAAGTCTGGAAACAGGCCTGTTTCCTGCCTCCAGAAGGCCTCCGGTGCCCGGGGAAGGCAGTTTTTGCCCTCCCAGATGCTCAAAGAAAGCCTCCGGAGCCCGGGGAGGGCAAAAATGCCTCCCTCATAGTGCAGGAGACACTAGAGGCTCCTAGAAGCTCCAGGAAAGACTCCGGAGCCTGAGGAGGGCAAAAATGCCCTACCCTGCCATGGTACAAGAGGCCTAGTAGGCCATGCCCCCATGGCCACGCCCACCCAAGCAGCGAACCGGTTGTTGAAATTTTTCAATCCCACCCTGTGTCTGGAATTTCTTGCTGCTTGAAATAGATTTTAAAAATGAAAACTAACACTGGGATGTCTGCTATTATCTCTGATACATGGCATGATACTCTTACCTGTTCACCTTTCCTTCCAGCATCTCCTTTGGCACCTTTTAAGCCTCGGTCCCCCTAAAAGTGGTAGGAAAGAAAGAAAGAAAGAAAGAAAGAAAGAAAGAAAGAAAGAAAGAAAGAAAGAAAGAAAGGCCATGAAGAAGAAAAGGAAGGGCTATCTGGATTCCCTCTAGATCAGGGCTGTTAAACTCAAGGCCTGTGGTCCAGATCTGGCCCATGGGTGCTTAGATCTGGCCCACGGTGCCACCCTGGGAAAGTGAAGAACCAGCCCATGGTGCCTCTGCCAGCAAAAATGGAGCTTGCATCCAAAACGGACCGCGTGGGGACTCCTGGAACGGGCAGGGCGGAGTGGGCGGGGCTAGCCAGGAAGGGGATTTGGGGGTTCTCCGAACTGCGCAGAATCTTAGCTAGAGGTTCTACCAAATCCCTGTGAACCCCCAGCAGCCCACCCCTGGCCATAGCTGGATCCTCAGTTATCTCTGGAGGGTTTGGAGAGCCTACAACTGTTTTTCTTACTTTCTGGGAAAGGGGATTCATCCAACTGACCATCTGTAGAAACCCAGTAACTTACTTGGTTCCCAAGAAGTCCTTGAGATCCTGGAATTCCAGTCACCCCCTTGGATTGGAGAAAGAGAAAAGGATTAGTAAGAGTCCCTGCGCAGAACATGGGAATAATTTGTTCTCCTTTTGTGGTGCTTCCAACAAGATTGGAATGGAACATTTGGAGTCTAGAATGTTTCCGTCTTGAAATGATTTCTGTTTTCTCTGTAGATTTCAATGCTTACCTTTGGGCCTTCCTGTCCATCTGCCCCTCTTAAACCAAGAGATCCACTTGCTCCCTGGGGGGGGGGGGGAGGAATAAAAGGCATCACACAAAAGCCACAACTGCATTGGACAAGGTCAGCTGTGTCAAATCAATAAAGGAGACAAGCAACCTAAATAAGTAAGGCTGGGAAATTTTCACACATTTGCAGTTGAGTATAGTTTTGTCTTGCATGAACCAACAGGCTCCCTGAAATAATCACAATGAGTTAAATGCCTTTTCAGGTACAGCATAGAGGTAAAGGTAAAGGTTCCCCTCGCACATATGTGCTAGTCGTTCCCGTCTCTAGGGAGCGGTGCTCATCTCTGTTTCAAAGCTGAAGAGCCAGCGCTGTCCGAAGACGTCTCCGGGGTCATGTGGCCAGCATGAGTCAATGCCAAAAGCGCACAAAACACTGTTACCTTCCCACCAAAGGTGGTCCCTATTTTTTCTACTTGCATTTTTTTTTACGTGCTTTTGAACTGCTAGGTTGGCCAAAGCTGGGACAAGTAACAGGAGCTCACCCCACTATGCGTCACTAGAAATTCAAACCGCTAAACTGTCGACCTTTCGATCGACATGCTCAGCGTCTTGACCACTGAGCCACCGTACAAGCATACAAAAGACAATGGAGCACGGGAATATTTCATTAAGTTCAAATTAGGTTTCCAAAACATGAGTCACCCATTCTTAGCATCAAAACATCAAAGTCAACTTCATGGACGACCCAACACCATCCCATCTGAAAGTCACAATAGTTTGCTTTAGAAAAGAAGGGGAAAAAATAATTCTTACTGGCTCTCCTTTGGCTCCAGGGGATCCTTCCTTCCCAGTTGGGCCCTAAATGGATAAGATACTGGTTTCAAAGAGCTACGGGGTGATAAACAGTTCTGGTGGATTAAAATCTGTGTTGCCATGGACATCTTTGAGAAACTCACCTGCAAACCTGGAAGACCTGGGAATCCATAGCTTCCTTCCAAGCCTTGTGGTCCCTAAGGGGGAGAAATGTCACATAAGAGAGCAAAGACGGGAAGGAAGGAAGAGAGGAAGGAAGGAAGGAAGGAAGGAGGGAGGGAGGGAGGAAGGAAGTTAGGAAGGAAGGATCACTGATGATGCTACCTAATTGGATAATGAAACATCTGAAAGCAAGCAACCAAGTTCAGATGGATGGATGGATGGATGGATGGAAGGAAGGAAGGAAGGAAGGAAGGAAGGAAGGAAGGAAGGAAGGAAGGAAGGAAGGAAGGATGGATGGATCGCTGATGATGCTACCTAGTTGGATAATGAAACATCTGAAGACAACCAACCAAGTTCAGGTGGGTGGATGGATGGATGGATGGATGGATGGAAGGAAGGAAGGAAGGAAGGAAGGAAGGAAGGAAGGAAGGAAGAATGGATCACTGATGATGCTACTTAGTTGGATAATGAAACATCTGAAGACAAGCAACGAAGTTCAGATGGATGGGTGGATGGATGGATGAATGGAAGGAAGGAAGGAAGGAAGGAAGAAAGGAGGTCTCTCAGTAAAGACATGGAAGAAATGCTGTTCCTGCAGAAATCCTTCAGTTGTTTGCTTCTTTGTCATTTTTAGATTCAACCTCTTTTGTGTAAGCGCCATTCCTTCGTACTGATCAGCATCAATGGAGAACCCACAGTCAAGATTCTTCTGATGATGGTGATGGAGATGGAGATGATGATGATGGAGGAGGAAGAGGAGGACGACATACCTGAGGCCCTGGGATCCCTAGAAGGCCTGGGGGGCCCTTGTCACCCTAAACAAATAAAAAAAGGATATCTGAAATTGGCAACCCTAATTTAGTCTCTCAAGAGCTATTTGGTGCCACATACTGTATATGTTACCCTGTTTTCCCGCAAATAAGACCTCCCCTGATAATAAGCCTACTTGGGCTTTTGAGCGCATGGCAATAAGGCCAAGAGCTTATTTCAGGATTCAAAAATATATAAGACAGGGTCTTATTTTTGGGGAAACACAGTGCTACCTGCCTGAGCTAGGCACAAGCCAACTTCAAAAAGCTAAGCTCATTTTGTCTTATTTTCAGCATTTTGAGAAACTAGGCTGTAGGCTGAATGGGGAAAGAAAGGTGGCAATAGCAAATTATTTCTGTAATGCGGGTACACCATTGAGCCCAACATTTCTGTTGCTAAGCGAGGCATTTGCTAAGTGAATTTTGTCTCATTTTACGACCTTTCATGCCACTCTGGTTAAGTCCATCCCAGCAGCTGTTAAGTGAGTCACACGGTTGTTAAGAGAATCTGGCTTTTTCTCCGTTGACTTGGCTTGTCAGAAGGTCGCAAAAGGGAATCATGGAACTCCCAGGACACTGCGACCGTCATAAATAGGCTGTTGTAACTTCGAACGGTCACTAAAACGGACCTTTGTAAATTGAGAATGCTCTGTAGCCCTAAAGAACAGTAGGTCCATAAATTTGCCTTAAGTTGGGTGTCACTCACGCACCTCTCTGGCGGTTTAGCAACATGGGGCCTGTCTCCACCCTGCCTCCACGATCCCTGGGGAATTTAGAAGAAGCCCACTCCATAGCTTTGTACCCCCAGCCCTTTTTCTGAAGACATCTCACCTGCGTCCCTTTGGGTCCTTGCAATCCAGCCGCACCGCGTGGTCCTTGCTTGCCCTGAAGCAGGTAAAAATAATACAGTCATTACAGTCATTATTACAGCTTATATCAATGATGGAACCTTTTAGAGACCGAGTGCCCAAACAACTGCAACCCAAGACTCACTTATTTATCGCAAAAGGGCCAACGTGGCAATTCAACCTGAATACTGAGGTTTTACTACCTAAAATGAACGGTGAACAAGGCAAGGTGCAGCTAAATGTTCTAAGAAAAACGTGATGAATGTACTTTTATGCCCCTCCGTTTGTTTTCTGCTTTTGAAATATTACGTTTAGCAACAATTAAACAGAAAAACTTTTGTAATATCATTTCTCTTTCTCTCTCTCTCTCTCTTCCCCTCCCTCTCTCTCTCTTTCCCTCCCTTCCTTTCTTCCCCTCCCCCTCTCTCTTCCCCTCTCCTCTTCCCCTCCCTCCCTGTCTCTCTCCCTCCCTCTGTTTCTCCCTCTCTTTCCCTCCCTCTCTCTCTCTACCCCTCCTTCTCTCTTTCTCTCCATCCCTCTTTCCCTCCGTCCCACTCTCTCCCATCCCTCCCTATTTCCCTCCTTTCTCTCTCTCCACTCTTCCTCTCTCTCTCTCTCTTTCCCTCCCTCCCTCTCTTCCCCTCCCCCTCTCTCTTCCCATCCCTCTCTGCCTTTCTCTCCCTTCCTCCCTCTGTCTCTCCCCCACATTGGATGGGTCTGGGTTGATACAATTCCAGAGTTCATAGCTTTGTGTAAATCGCTGCTGGAGAAAGAGCAGATGCAATTTGGAGAGAGACTGAAGAAATTATAACATTCTTACCACAGGTCCAGCAGGTCCCGGATGGCCACGGAATCCATGTTCTCCCTACAGGAGAGACAGTAATATTGAATTGGCACAATGACTTTTCTATCCTGTGGAACCCTTGGTGGCCTCTGAGCTCGGTGGTTTCCTTACAGATATTTCATTAACCAACTCATCGGTGCTGGAAGGGAGGAGGAGGAGGAGGAGAAGGAGGAGAGGAAGAGGAAGGGGAGGAGAAAAAGGAGGAGAAGGAGGACAACGACGACTGTGAGGTCCTTGGTGCTTTCTCAGCTTGGTGGTTTTCTTACAGATGTCTCATTACCCAAGCTAGGTAACACCATCAAAACTGAAGATATTACCTAGTTGGGTAATGAGACATCTGTAAGAAAACCACCAAGTTCAGAGAACATCAAGGACCTCAAAGTTCAATCTTGAGCTACAAATATTCTCTTCTATCAGTACTTTTTTTTTATTGAAAAAGTTTTACAATACAATTTTCCATTCCCCCCCCCCATTTTCCCCCCTCCCAGCCTCCCACTTCCCTTCCCTTCCCTCCCCTCCCTTCCCTCCCTTGGCTTCCATATAGTAAATGTATATAAAATTATTCTATCAAGTATTTGCTAACCATAAACTTATCAAGTATTTTAAATACCCCCAATCCTCACCCCCCCTTGATTTCCGCTACTAATTTAAAAAAAAAACCTTACTTATATTAAACTAAAAAAGATACATTGAAACATTTAGTAATATAATAAAAAAACTAATAATAATAAAAATATTTACCTCAATTACCAATTTTACCTCAAATACTCAGTTATCCATCAATAATACTCTTTTAATCTTTATGTTAAAATGTTAACATTTCTATCAATCCCGCTAAGTGTAATATGTAACATCCATATCAAATAATTTTCTGTATCAGACACTCAATTTTTGATCTTTTCCTTCATCTTAATTAAAATTAGGTACATTCCAAATACCTTCCTCAACAACAACAAAAAACATTAATAATTATTTACGTAAATCAGACCCCTTTAATATATACTAATAAAATATATAACAATCATATCTAATAGTTTTCTATCTTAATAATCCAAATCTTGATCTTCTTCTATCAGTACTTTTTGATTCTTTGGTCCCTGAGAACGGACTGGCACCATGAAAACCCTACCCAACCTGACCTGAATGCAAAGCATTTATTTCACTCTTTCCAGGAACCCTGTTGTAAGATACCCAAGGGCCAACTGAAAGTGGCAGAGGCAGTTATTAAGATAATCCCAACTGTTGTCCTTCCTGAAGTACAGAGATGAATGAGAAACTACTTACCATGCGCCCTGGAGAACCTGGAGCACCAAGAAAGCCTTTGGCACCCATGACTCCCTAATAAAACACAACCAGCACCGCCGTGAGATTTCCTGCTAGAAGCAACCTGAAATGTTTCTCTTAGAAGTGATGATAGTAATTATTATTTTAGGAGCTGGTGCTACCGGTAGCTATGATGGCTCATAAATAGCAATTAACATTCAGCAATCAACCTGTCAGTTGTCACTTTATACTTGCTGTGCATCACTATTATGCAGGGACAGATTGCTATGAACTGTGGGGAGGGGGATGAGGAAGGTGAGGCTTGGGAAATCGAAAATATAGGCTGTACCACCTTGAGATCATGCCTCAAGGTCATCCAGCTGGAAGAAGAAGGGAGCTGCCTACCAATCTGCGCTGGGACTGACTGTTTTGAAAACATCTTGCATCGATTTGATCGGTTACAGTCGGGTGGGCACTAAAGGACAGTTAGTGGGGTGGAAAAGTGGGGATTTTGGCGTGCAATTCTCATTTCTGGCTATGCAATACTGCAATACACTTGATCCCTAATAAAACTATACCTTTCTCAACAAATGGAGCCTCCACTTTTATTTGGAGGTTCAAATTGTGGCAGGTCTGACACAACCAGATATATGAAAGCATTCAGGGTTAATATAGCATGGCAACAAGAGACAAAAGTGTGTATACTCAAGGTGATGGTTTTCCCAGTTGCAATGTATGGCTGTGAAAGTTGGACCATAAGGAAGGCTGAGTGCCAAAGAATGGAGGCCTTTGAACTCTGGTGCTGGAGAAGACTCCTGAAAGTCCCTTGGACCGTGAGGCGATCCAACCGGTCAGTCCTAGAAGAGATCAACCCTGACTGCTCTTTGGAAGGCCAGATCCTGAAGAGAAAACTCAAATCCTTTGGCCACCTAATGAGAAGGAAGGACTCCCTGGAGAAGAGCCTAATGCTGGGAACGATGGAGGGCAAAAGAAGAAGGGGATGGCAGAGAACAAGGTGTCTGGATGGAGTCACTGAAGCAGTAGGCATGAGTTTAAATGGACTCCGGGATATGGTAGAGGACAGGAAGGCCTGGAGGAACATTGTCCATGGGGTCGCGATGGGTCAGACACGACTTTGCAACTAACAACAACAAATGGCAACAAAACGGTATATTTTTGTAGAAGATGAGGACCGTAATAATGACAACCTGTTTCAAGTATTAATATATACTCTTCCCAATTCAGTCCTCGGATGACAGACCATCACCTAAGCTCTTTGCAAAATGGTTTAGGTGACTAAAACGCGATGGTGTTAACTAACTTACTGGAATGCCGAGAGGTCCAGGAAGTCCGGTTTCTCCTTTCACACCCTGGAGAACAATAAACCATCATAAGTGATGAGTATGTCATTCCACCAACCTTTTCTCCTACAGGGAGAGAAGCCTGCTGAGATTCTCTTTTCCTATGGAGTTCCATCTAGAGCCCTGTTGCTAGATCCTGGAATACAGCCTTCTCAATGGTGACACCCGATGTGAGGATAATTCATCCCCCCGACACACACACCCTGCACTGTTTTTACAAATGTGTTGTTTGTAGAACATCTTCAACTCTTCCTAACCTTTGGCTGATTAGACTTTCTGCCTTTCTGAGATTGGATGTAGAGATAGATCATTCACTGAAACGTATTTGAATGTTAGTATCGTTCGTTCATTCATTCCCCATGAAGAAAATGGATTGATGTGACTGATAAGAGTTGACATTGACCCTACGGCACAGAGTCATCAAACACACAAACACACACAGAGAAACCCTTTGGGATCATTTTGGAAGTGTTGTTGGTTTCAAGTGAGAGCTATTTTGGAGCTCATCACCCTTCCGGAATGATGGGGATGTCTTGTTTTGCCCTTCACCAAGAGTCACTTGGTTGAGTTGGGCAGCTAGAGAAAGAAAGAAAGAAAGAAAGAAAGAAAGAAAGAAAGAAAGAAAGGGAGGGAGGGAGGGAGGGAGGGAGGGAGGGAGGGAGGGAGGGAGGGAGGGAAGGGGAGGGGAGAAGGAAGGAAGGAAGGAAGGAAGGAAGGAAGGAAGGAAGGAAGGAAGGAAGGAAGGAAGGAAGGAAGGAGACAGGAGGGGAGAGGAGAAGGAAGGAAGGAAGGAAGGGGCATAGTACTAAAATGGTCTCCCCACTCTCAAATGTCTATAATCCACTTTATGAGAACTGGATCCTCAAAGGCAGTTTAAAACTTCCAATACTATTGTGAAATAATCTCAGTCCTTTTGATCTGGTGGTTGAACTCAATCCTTTCTGACTTTAGGATCCAGCAAAATAAGCCTTTATAACCACACTCACCTTGGCTCCTTTCTTTCCTTTCTCTCCAGGTGGGCCAGGGTCTCCAGGAAACCCCTAAAAAGAAAAAAAAAGTTTGGCTGTGTTTCACTTGCCTACTCTGATCTCCAATTCTCCATATAAAGTACACATATGATGGATAAGACACACTAAGAAATGACCCTTTAGGGCCCGGCTGGGGTGTTCTTTGAAGAGCTTCTCATTCCTGACTTGCTTTTGAATTAGCCAAGGTGAGGAATAAAATGGTAGAACCTTCCTAGCAATGGAGGGAGGCACCACTTCATCAATGGGATTGAATTTCAAGTTGCTGGCCTTAGAGAGAGCATGAATGGAGCAACCAATCTGTGTTCCTACTTGGATTATCAAGTCCATGGATGACTTCTGGTAGAGCCAATGACAATGCTCTAGGACAGGGGCATCAAACTCAATTTCATCGAGGACTGCATCAGGGTTGTGTTTCACCTCAGGGGGGGCAGTGGGGGTGGCATGACCGGGGGGGGGGGCATGGCTAGCTCGATGTCACTCATGTCGGAAGTGCCTGTGATGGCCCGAGCACTCTGCCAATGAAAACGAACTCCCTAGTTCCGTTTTCGGCTGCGAGGGCTCCCTGCAACCCTGTGCCAGTAAAAACGGAGCTCGGGAGGACTGCGTGTGGCCCTCACAAGCTCTGTTTCTGGCTGCAATAGCCTCCTGCAACTGTTCTGTAGCCTTCCCAAATTCTGTTTTCACTGGCAGAGGCCAGTCCTTCACTCTTTCCGGGCCCATCCTACAGGCCAGATCTAAGCACCCTGCAGGCCTGATCTGGCCCCCAGGGCACTGAGTTTGACACCCTTGCTTAATGAAGTCATCCAAGGTTATATGAAATGAAGCATTAAATATGATTAAGAAACTTAGTTCACCCTAAAGCTCAGATACCTGATGCCTACCTCCCAGTCTTCTAAACCTCCCCTTATCTCAACTCACCTCTTCTCCTCTTTCTCCAGGGGGTCCGTGGTCTCCTTTAATCCCTTGTGGGCCCTGGAAAAAAAGAGAAAAGGTGAATGGCCGTGGAAAAATAAGAGATCAGAAATTAGCGTTATATTTTTTTTAAAAAGAGAGAGGAATTTCCCTGCAACCTAGCTTTTCAATGATTGGATGGTCATTGGTGCAATTGCCTCCCAGACATGCCAACTGTGAGTAAATCAATCTCTGAACTGGCCTGCTTCTCAGAGTAAACATAACCATTTCCATGGAGGAAGTACGTTTATATAATTTTTTTCACTTTCTCGGGACATCGGATGTGGATTTAAAAGATAAAGGTTCCCCTCGCACATATGTGCTAGTTGTTCCTGACTCTAGGGGGTGGTTCTTATCTCCATTTCAAAGCTGAAGAGCCAGCGCTGTCCGAAGATGTCTCCGTGGTCATGTGGCCGGTGTGACTCAATGCCAAAGGCACATGGAACGCTGTTACCTTCCCACCAAAGGTGGTCCCTATTTTTCTACTTTAATTTTTTTTTTTACGTGCTTTTGAACTGCTAGGTTGGCAGAAGCTGGGACAAGTCATGGGAGCTCACCCCATTATGCGGCACTAGGGATTCGAACCGCTGAACTGCCAACTTTTCGATCGACAAGCTCAGCATCTTAGACACTGAGCCACCACTGTACAATTACATATGATCCTGCAAAGAGGACAGTTCTTACCTGGTCCCCTTCTATTCCAGGTGGTCCAGGGTTTTGATCCACTCCCGGAAGACCATCTGATCCAGGAAATCCAGCATGTCCTGGGATACCAGGTGGCCCAGTTTCACCCTTAAGGAAGAAAAAGCATCTCAGGAAAAGTCTACTCTCGAAGAGCACATCCAACAAGCTATTTTAGCAACTCAGTCTTTACTAATAAGAATGCAACTTGGTGAAATCACAACTGGGATGAACTAGAAGGACAATGTGGACCTGTGGCTTTTTTGATCTGAAGAAGGAAAGATCTTTGGAATCCAGTATGGGTGCTGTAAAAGAAGAGCAGGCAGAGCTGGAAGGCAGGGTTAAATGTGTCATTAGTTTGGAATCATTGAGTAGCCGCATGAGAGCCAAGTCCAGCCTTCCATGAATTCCACTGACCCTTATCTAATGCCAATTTAGCTCTGACCATTACTGTGTTTCCTGGAAAATAAGACCCTATCTTATATTTTTTTGAACCCTGAAATAAGCGCTTGGCCTTATTGCCATGCACCCCTGCCGTGGTGTAGGCAGCCGGCTAGGCCACGCCCACCATAGCCACACCCACCCAGCAATAGGGCAGCAAACCCATTGCTAAAGGATCTGAAGCCCATCCCTGGGGGTATTTAGAGACATCTTGCTTTCCTAGTTCCTAAACCTGAGATTATCTGAGTTCTTAACTGATATATAACTGATATATAAGAGGGTAACAATCTTACCTGGTAACCTGGTAATCCTTTCTCACCTGGCTGTCCTGGGTATCCGGGAGGACCCTAGAAATATACGTTCAATTTATGTACAGGCAATGCAAGTTGAGCTTTTTCCCCCATATAAGAAAACCAGAAAAATATTTTTAGGAAGAATATTCCCGAATAGGAGGAAGGAAAAAAAATCAGGCTGCATCGTAAATGATATTCATAAAAGTCTTAAATCATTGCACGAGATAGTCAACAGTCACAAAATTCTGAACATTTGATCCCTTGCTTTGATTTAATTCATGAGAAAAGTGACTTCCAAGCAGAATTCATGAAACGGGGTCTAACTAAGATGAACAAGTTCGTCAAAGCGGGACCAAAACAGCCTAATTTCCCCCTTAACAAAAGTCAACCAAATCTGGAAAAAAAAAATTATACTATGATATGGACAAGTTCATAATTCCAAATTGCTTCCGATTCCCCCCCCCCCCCCCGCTTACAGGTAATCCAGGTTTTCCTATGTGGCCAATCAATCCTGGAGGCCCTCTCTGATTCTGTTTGAAAAGGGGAAAAAACATAATTATTGATTATTGATTTAAAGAGTATCAATGATCAGTGATATCAATGATCTTAGTGAAAAGTCAAGGTCAATTCATGACATTCAAATATTTGTTTTCTCTTTTTTTTACATCCCTTTGTCCCAGGAGGAAGAAGTACTATCCTCAGGAAGGCACAGAAATTGAAAAATACTGAGATTTTTTAAAACAGAAATTGTGTTTCATAAGCTGAAAATTTGAACGCAGGGACTTGGCTCAGACAGAAATTCCACGCGCCATCTGGTGGCTACAAAATACCCAACATTAAATTGTCATTTAATGTTTAAAAATGTATATTTAGCTGTTTAACATTGGCAGATTTTGGGGTAGCTTAGAAAACACCTAACTGTACTCATTCACCAGCCAAGATCTTTTAACTTTGGCAATCGGGTGAAGTCAAGAAGTCAACGCAACAAGATTGAGTTGACTCAACGCAATGAGTCAACCCAATGAGAATCAACCAATGGAATAACTTGCCTTCAGAAGTTGTGAGTGCTTTCAAAAGAGACTGGACAACCATTTATATGAACTGGTATAGGATCTCTGCTTGAGCAGGAAGTTGGACTAGAAGATCTCCAAGGTCCTTTCCAATTCTATTATTCTCTATCCATGAGATAGCTTGCAATTGAACTATTTACCCTGCTCAGCTTCTTTCGCACTGAATGTCTGTTTCTAATTTGATTGGGTCTAATATTTCACGTTTTGCCCTTGAACTGATTAAAAAAAACTTATTATGGAATAATCATTTTTTTTAAAAAAAAATTGCTTCTACTTACTGGCCATCCTGCTTGAATAAGTTGATAGAACGAAGACTGCTAAACAGGGGAAGAAAAGAAATAAATTTGGCATCCTTAAAGAGAATGGACAAACAGCCGTACATCTAGAATAGAATAGAATAGAATAGAATAGAATAGAATAGAATAGAATAGAATAGAATAGAATAGAATAGAATAGAATAGAATAGAATTCTTTATTGGCTAAGTGTGATTGGACACACGAGGAATTTGTCTTTGGTGCATATGCTCTCAGTGTACATAAAATTACAAGATATGAATGAACCAATAAGCAACTATAATTTAGCATTTCAAACACAAATCATGGAATATGGAATGGAATGGAATGGAATAGAAATAATAGAAAAAGAATGGAAAAAGAAATAAATAGAATAGTGTAGATAGAGTAGAGTAGAGTAGAGTAGAGTAGAGTAGAGTAGAGTAGAGTAGAGTAGAGTAGAGTAGAGTAGAGTACAAAACAAAACAGAACAGAACAGAACAGAACAGAACAGAACAGAACAGTGCAGTACAGAATTATTTATTGGCCAAGTGTGATTGGACCCACAAGGAATTTGTCTTTGGTGCATATGCTGTCAGTGTATATAAAAAGACAAGATATGAATGAACCAATAAGCAATTATAATTTAGCATTTCAAACACAAAAGATGGAATATGGAATGGAATAGAAATGATAAAAATAGAATAGAAATAAAAATAAAAATAAAGAATAGAATAGAATTAGAATAGAATAGAATAGAATAGAATAGAATAGAATAGAATAGAATAGAATAGAATAGAATAGAATAGAATAGAATAGAATAGAATAGAATAGAATTCTTTATTGGCCAAGTGTGATTGGACACACAAGGAATTTGTCTTTGGTGCATATGCTCTCAGTGTACATAAAAAGACAAGATATGAATGAACCAATAAGCAACTATAATTTAGCATTTCAAACCCAAAATATGGAACCACTCTAAAGAGCAATCAGCAATCATCAGCTTTTGTACAAGCAACAAGATCAGAGCCATACAAATATTGAAAATAATAACTTGGGGACTAAAAAGGCATACAAAGGATGGAAGAAAGATTAAGATGTTAATTGCTCGAATGAGAGAAGGCCGGAATGCATAATTGTATGTTTTATTTAAATTTCTTTAATCTCTTTCTCCTACTTTCTGTTGATTTTTTTTTTACTGCGTCAAAAATAGTAATAAATATAAATAACTAAAGTTCGGCATCCAGTGGCTATTGATGGAGCCAAACCCACACCACCAATAAAGACTAAGAATTAAGGAGGGGGAGAAAAAATTAAAGGGACACAGAACTGAAACATGAAACAAGCAAGTTGCTATTCTGAATAGCATCTCTCAATGCTGCAATTTCAAATATTTGTTTACCGGTGGAACCATTAAAAAAAAAAAGTGATTAAAAAAAAAAGCAATCGAAGGAAGACAGACGAGCTGGATAAGGCACCTAAGTAAATCCAAGTTGTAAAATAAGAAAGAAAAGATTAGATAAATGGCGGTAAGTAATATTAGAAAACTGCCACTTTAATCCTCTCGAATGGCAGTCAGCCAGTCTAGGTCGGGGCAAGCATTAAACCCCTGGGTGGGTTATCAGGTTTCCAGCAACGGCTATGGTTTGCAGAAGTCAATTAAGACCCCTTTTTTCGTTTTTCATAGTTTCAGGGTTTGGATTTCTGCATTTTAAACTTCACACCTGTGTTCTATTGACCTGGGGCCTTAAATCAAGAAATAAGCCCATTGGCATCTGATGGTTATTGGCAGTGGCACAGTGGTTAGAGTGCAGTACTGCAGGCTACTTCTGCTGACTGCTGGCTGCCTGCAATTCGGCAGTTCGAATCTCACCAGGATCAAGGTTGACTCAGCCTCCTATTCTTCCGAGTTGGGTAAAATGAGGACCCAGATTGTTGAGGGGAAAGAGGCTGATTCTGTAAACCACTTAGAGAGGGATGTAAAAGCACTGTGAAGTGGTATATAAGTCTAAATGCTACTGCTATTCCTTCCTTCCTTCCTTCCTTCCCTCCCAAGGTGGTGCAGTGGTTAGAATGCAGTATTGCTAGCTGATTCTGCTCACTGCCAGGAGTTCAATCCTGACCAGCTCAGGGTTGACTCAGCCTTCCATCCTTCTGAGATGGGTAAAATGAGGACCCAGATTAATGGGGGGCAAGAGGATGACTCTGTAAACCCTTAGAGAGAACTGTAAAGCACTGTAAAGTGGTATATAAGTCTAAGCGCTATTGCTATTGCTACCGTACCAACTCACTTAACAAATATTTCACTTAGCAGGGTCAAATTTGCGGGCTCTATTGTGGTTGTAACCGGTGCAACCTAACAGTTAAACACACCTTAACATGCAACATTGACCTCAAGCAATGCTGCACATCTAGACCCATTTCTGAATGAATTTGAGACATGGAACGGAGGAGAAATTCGTTTAATTTGTGCTTTAAACAGGACGAGCAGATCTACATTTCCCCGTCTGGGAAACAGCTTGGAACGCAACTAACCCTACATATTGAATATTTGTTCAAATTACTGCAGCGGCTCAAAAATTGCAGACATCTGTCTTTGAGGAAAGCAATTTGGTTTTCAGAGTCAAGTTGCCCGCAAAGGGATTTGAGTAATAAAGCAAAGAAGTGTTGAAATCAGTAGACAGACGTTCTTGACATCTGGCTAAGCCATTCATGTGGATTAGCGTCCCTATCTCCTCAACAGTTTTAATCTCCAACTCCCGTTTCCAGCTCCGAGTTTCTATCATGTTTCATTATCTTTTGATTAAAATGTTCGGGCGGGGCGCCAAGAGATCGGAGGCAAATACCACTATGGGGATGAAGACTTACTGTGAAGGCTAGCCAGTCCTCCTTGGAGTTTCTCCCAAGAAAGATAATAGGAAGACCGGGAGCGCCGACGTCTCCTGGATCGCCTCTGCGTCCCGGTTGGCCAATAGCGCCAGGATAACCCTAAGAGAGTTAAAATATATAGATATTAACGGTTGTTTCCTATAAGCGCTAGAACAGGACTGAGGAACTGACGAATGCTCCACTGTCCAACCATTGTTGGATGTCACTTTTCAGCAATTTGAGACAACACAGTCAATGGCTCAGCCAAACCTGGTTGAGATGTTACCTTGGTGCCCACTGAGATTGGTGGGTTTTTTGCAAGCGTTTCATTACCCAACTAGGTAGTCTCATCAGTGCTAGAAGGGAGTGGAGTGTGGGAGGAGGAGGAGGAGGAGGAAGAGGGAGAAAGAGGACAACTCTGGGGTCCTTGGTGCTCTCTGAGCTTGGTGGTTTTCTTGCAGACTTTCATTACCCAAACTAGGTAATATCATCAATGCTAGTATAGTACAGAGCAGTACCACAGTAGCACTGATGATGTTACCAAGTTTGAGTAATGAAATGTCTCCAAGAAAACAATCAACATTGCATGTAAAAAACGCAAGTGGAAAAATAGGGACCATCTTTAGTGGGAAGGGAACAGCGTTCCGTGCGCCTTTGGTGTTGAGTCATGCCAGCCACATGACCACGGAGACGTCTTCGGACAGCGCTGGCTCTTCGGCTTTGAAACAGAGATGAGCACTGCCCCCTAGAGTCAGGAACAACTGGCACATATGTGCGAGGGGAACCTTTCCCTTTAGTGAGCCTCAATCCTGTTTCTAGCTCAAAACGTACCAAATTCAACCCATTTTGCACATCTTGTTCCTTCCAGCAAAAACAGAAATGTGCAGAGCTGGTGAGATAGAAAATAGCCAATGGACTGGAACAAACTACTGGATTCTTATTAAAAACAACAGGAATGTTTCTTTCTTTGGAAATGACAACAGAGCTCCAAATAAAAATTGTCTATGTATGGCCAGTTCCTGGTGAATTAATTCAAAATCGTTTGTTCTATGGACCTAAACCACATGAAAAAGAAACAAGGCCTTTGAATAAATGGGAAATCTTTAAACAAAAAACTATACCTTAATGCTGCCAAGAAATTAAAAGATGATTGCTCCTGGGGAGGAAAGCTATGGCAAATCTAGACAGCATACTAAAAAGCAGAGACATCACCCTGCCAACAAAAGTGTGTATAGTCAAGGCGATGGTTTTTCCAGTTGCAATGGATGGCTGTGAAAGTTGGACCATAAGGAAGGCTGGGCACCAAAGAATTGAGGCCTCTGAACGATGGTGCTTGGAGTCTTCTCCAAGACTCCTGCGAGTCCCTTGGACTGCAAGGCAATCAAACTGGTCAGTCCTAGAGGAGATCAACCCTGACTGCTCTTTAGAAGGCCAGATCCTGAAGAGAAAACTCAAATCCTTTGGCCACCTAATGAGAAGGAAGGACTCTCTGGAGAAGAGCCTAATGCTGGGAACGATGGAGGGCAAAAGAAGAAGGGGACAGCAGATAACGAGGTGGCTGGATGGAGTCACTGAAGCAGTCAGTGTGAGCTTAAATGGTCTCTGGGGGATGGTAGAGGATAGGAAGGCCTGGAGGAACGTTGTCCATGGGGTCACGATGGGTCGGACACAACTTCGCAACTAACAACAACAACAACAAATTCCAATCTTTTCTGTTCAACTCACCTTGTCTCCTTTGAGTCCCATTAATCCAGGTATCCCAGGACAACCCTAGAAAATCCAAAGACAATGTAGACAATCATTTATTTATGGTATCTAATCATCCATCCATTCTTATAGCTCATCTCTTTAACGTGAATCTATCAGGTGTTCTCATCCACATTTACAGGATGGAAGCAGATCGCAAAATTCTAAAATGTGTGGGATCCTGGTTTACCTACGGTAGGGAATATTGGTCAGCTATCTAAATTAAGACATATTTTTTCTGCTTACTCTATAATAGGACTTTCACCAGCTCACACAATTTTTAACAGGAGAGAATAACAGGGTTGGAAGGGACCTTGGAGGTCTTCTAGTCCAGCTCACTGCTGAAGCAGGAGACCCCATACAATTCCAGACTAAGGCTTGTCCTCCTGTGATGGAGCACCCACAGCTTCTGAAGGCAAGCTGTTCCATTGGTTAATTGTTCTGTTAATTCCTTTTGCCCAATCATAAAAGGAGCAGAGAAAACAAACAAGAGGCCGTCTACTTACAGGTAAACCTGGTGACCCTGGAAGACCACGTGGTCCTGGTTTAAGACGGCTCCCTTGAATATTCCTTAACTTCCATAAGGAGTCTGGATCATGGTTCTGAAGAGGAACTTCACTCAACTTTTGCCGATAAGCATTTCCCTTGAATGTCTCAGAGACAGGTGCACCTTGTAGTTCCTTCACAGCATTGTCAAGTTCTGCTGAAGCTCTGGTAGAGTTTTGTCCAGTGTCTTGATCTAGAGATGCCTTCAGCCTGGACTGAAGGATTAAAATCTCAGGTATGTTTTCTGGAAATTCACTCAGCTCAAGGACAACTTTTGGCAGAGCGGAACGGTTAAAATCCACGATAGGACTGTGGAAGTAGGCACCAATGTAACCCTTGAGCTTCTTCTCAATAAAGTTCTCATCTAGATATCTGGAGAGGTCCCCTTTCTTGGGACTCAGAGAAATGACTCTGAGCAGAGTTCTTGAATGAATATTGTTCTTATTAAATACATGGGTAACATTCATAAGGGAGCTGTTTTTTTCTCGCTTCTCTGTAACCAAACTTCCATTTCTGGATGACTGAGTGTCGGAGGGGCTGAGGAGCTGCAAATCCGAAGCCATCCCTGAATGAAGAAGCTTTCTCCTGGAGAACCTGGTGAGATTTTTCAGAGAATCTTCCCACTCTGGGGGAGATGTCAAAACCACATCTGACTCCAAGCCCTAGGGAAAAAACCAAACAGTTTAAAAGCTGGTTGTGTCCTAGCTTTTGAGTTCACACAGCATCAAAATTCATGTTTTCTCTAAGCAGACTGCTGCTGGCTTGTCATAATGCATTTAAGCTAACTTCATTTTTTTTAATCAACTCAAATGGGGTTCATAGGACACAACACAAGGTAAACAAATTACATTCTAACGGACTGGGTGATAACACGCATGCCTCATATTCACTATAAGAATTAGAGTCTTACTTTATATTTTAAAATGAGTGGAGGAATACTGTCCCACATCCTTAAGCATTCCCAAGTTTGGCAATTTGTTTAGGGAAAAAATAATAATTTCCAGTTCCTCGTGGTTTCAAATAAAAGTGCCTAACATCCTTAGTCCATCTAGCAATTACTAGGAATCTAAGAATCTGTCAAAGCCTTCCACATTCGTCCTTCTTTAAAGGGTTGGACACAGGGGTGGGCTGCTGGGGGCCCGCAGGGGTTCGGGAGAACCTCTAACTAAGATTCTGTGCAGTTTGGAGAACCCCCAAATCCCACTCCTGGCTGGCCCCGTTTTGGATGCAGGTAAGTGCAGGGCACATGCAGAGGCTCAGGGAGGGCAAAAAACAGACTTACTGGAAGTTTGGCCTCCCCAGGTTCTGGAGGCCCTTTGGAGGCTGGAAATGGGCCTGTTTCTGGTGTTCAAAGGGCCTCTGGAGCCTGGGGAGGTCATTGTCACCCTCCCAGAGACTCAAAGAAAGCTTCTGGAGCCTGGGGAGGGCAAAATCGTGTCCCGTCCCCCCGCCATGATGCAGGAAGCCAACTAGGACACACCCACCATGGCCACGCCCACCCAGCAACCCGGCAGAGAGCCCCTTCTTAAAAAATTTGAAGCCCACCCCTGGTTGGACTAGAGAGTCTTCTGGATCATCTCTAATATTCCCCAGATCTAAGTTCTTAAAGAAGTCCTATCTGAAGCGTTGCTTTAAGCTATCATCAAGATATCAGATGCACCCCAGCATCTAGGCTATTCTTGAGAAAGGTAGAAAATCTCCAAGGGAGAAGAAATGACAAGAAATTACTAAAGGAAAGATAGAGACTATCAACACCAAGTGCCCAGTTTTATCACGCCATTCCTACCTAGCCGTGAAAGTTCTTTTGGAGATGGTTCATTCAACCTTCCATAGATTTCTTGAACGGATTGTGGTTTGGTTTTGTTTTTCCTAGGATGTGGAGTAAATGTAAAATTAGGAGTGGGTAACCCTATACTCGCTTCCCACAAAAGAACTCCACTCAACCAGAAGCCGAGTTGACTTCTAAGTTAACCCACAACAGCCTCTTCATCAGTGGTGAAATCCAAATTTTTTTACTATTGGTTCTGTGGGCATGGCTTGGTGGGCATGGTGTGGCTTGGTGGATGGAAACTAATCAAGGGGAGAAACAACTTATAACTAAGGAGAAATTTCCTGACAGAACAATTAATCCAGGGAACAACTTGCCTCCAGAAGTTGTGAATGGTCCAACACTGGAGGATTTTAAGAAGAGACTGGACAGCCATTTGTCTGGAATGGAGTAGGGTTTCCTGCCCGAACAGAGGGTCAGTCTAGAAGACCTCCAAGGTCCCTTCCAACTCTGTTATTCTGTTGATTCGCTTACAGACAAACATTCATTCCGGGTGCAATAAAGAAGGGGAATAATGAAGAGTATTTTAGAAAGAAAGAGCAGTATCAGAAATGGAACAATGGAGCTGGTTAATATGGAAACCTACCTTAAGGAGGTTGGCAACAGCTGGTCTAACAACCCATAATCCCACGAAAAGCAATCTGAAGAAGAGAGATCTCATGGTATTCTGATCTAGGTGGAGTTCAGGATTCAGGGATCAAGACTGGCATAGACCGAGCATTCAGAGTCTCAGGGTTGTTGGTTTTTTTTGATGTGAGAGTGGTGAAGATATATAGAGGTCCTGCCCATTTGGTCACTGCTGAGCAAGAGAAACCACAAGGACTGCCCAGTTCCCAAGACGTCACATCAGTCCAAGGAGGAAGAATGGAGGAGAAGGATGATTTTTTTTTCTCCCCCATTTTTGACTGGCGTCTGACTTGGCTTGGCCCCTTCTTGGCATCGGAATGGCACACCTCGTGGTGGGAGTGCTTTATTTTAAATGAGCCACGGCAACATGCTTGGTGCTTTGCCAAACAGGTTGCTGCTGAAAAAGTACAAGGGGCCTTCCATTCGTAAAGAGGTGACACTTGATTTTTTTTAAAAAAATGGAAGTCAGGGAAGAACTGTCGATTCTTTGATCGGGAGATTATTTTGCTTTTTTTTTCAACTAAACTGCAAAAGGCAACCTTGGAATTTCTCTCCCACCCTCAGAAGATCTCAGTTAGCAAAGAAAAAAAAGGTGGGGAAAAGGGAACAAGGAGGAGGAGGAGGAGATAGATAAGGTGGACAAGAAGGAGAAGGGGAAGGAGGTAGAGGAAGAGAAGATAGATAAGAAGGAAGAAGGGGAAGGGAAGGAGGAGGAGAAGTAAGAGGAAGAGGAGGAGGTGGGTGGAAGATACATAAGGAGGACAAGAAGGGGAGGAGGAGAAGGAGGAAGAAAAGATAGATAAGGAGGACAAGAATGGGAAAGGGGAGAAGGAGAAGAGGGAGGAGGAGGAGAAGGAGAAGATAAATAAGGACAAGAGGAGAAGGGGAAGAGGAAGGAGGAGGAGGAGGAGGAGAAGAAAGAGAAGAGAGATAAGAAGGACAAGAAGGGGAAGGAGGAGAAGGAGAAGGAGAAGGAGAAGATAAATAAGAACAAGAAGGGGAGGAGGAGGAGGAGATAGATAAGGAGGACAAGAAGAAGAAGAAGGGGAAGGAGAAGGAGAAGGAAAAGAAGGAGCCATCGTGAGATCAGGGCTCTTTCCCTCCATCTTTTTTTCCTCCGTGTGAGAATTTTGCCTCCCTGCCTCAGAAGTGCTCATGCGCCCAAAAGGTTCTGCCACCTTATTTACACAAAATGAGTATATCTGAGCACTGCCGTATCAAAATAACAGACGCCAAGAAGAAGATGCTAAGAAGATTTGCTCTTTCAAAGAACATCTCAAAACTAGTCACAAGAAGGCCGACAGAAGCTGGCCGATAGAATGGAGCTTAGAATAACCCAAGAAGCTGAATTTCCATATGTTGAGCCAGTGGTGGGATTCAAGTAATTTAACAACCGGTTCTCTGCCCTAATGATTTCTTCCAACAACCAGTTTGCCGAACTGCTCAGAAAGTTAACAACCGGTTCGCCCGAAGTGGTGTGAACTGGTTGAATCCCACCACTCTGTTGAGCCCCACTCACCTCACAAATTTTACTGAGGTAAAGCAGAACCCAGTTGATATGATCTAATTAAGGATGATGAAGGAACGTAGCCTCCAAAAATGTGAGAATTGGAGGGAAAAATAAGTCACTTCCCCAGAGCCACAGATTCTTAGTAATGAATTTGTGGGCTCTTCCTTCACACAAGTTGTCTTACTTTACCTCCGAGAGGGCTTTGTGTTCCCAGAACTGTGCTGAACCTTGGCAGACAGTGGGTGCTTTCCTTCCCCAGCTGGAACTTGGCAAACTCCTTCCCAAAGTTTCATTTGGAGGTAATTAGAGAGAAGCCTTCTCTTTGGAGCCTTTGGACAATGAGCGTCTTGCCAAGGGAACACCCAGCCGCCTATAAATAGCTGAAAGGGAAGTTCTGACATGATCTGGTTCCCCATCCTTTATCACGGTTCTCCGTGAAAAGTCAGTGGTTTACAAAGCACACCCCCGCTTTTCCAAAAGAAGGAGCTCCTGTTTGCCTCGTGTACCAACAGCTCAACCAAAGTAGGAATTGTTGCATCGCATCGCACCTTACAAAAATGATGTGGCACTTTGGTCATCATCATCATCATCAATGTCCAGTTGAAGGCATTGTTGTGACCTAGGCTTACTGAGTCATTATAAGACATAATTAGTCTCAAACAAACCTATTTTATTGTAACAGCTGAGAATTACGTTCATTCCCAGCTGAGTCCCAATTAGTTGCCAAAAACAAGCCCTTTCGGGATAATCACCAACCTTAATCTTCTTTGACACCCTACCAAAGGCCTTACTTGGCAAAGCCCCATGAAGTTCAGAAACAAACAAGAGATGCTGACTGGAAATAGAATTAGCAATGTTGCTTTCCTGCAAAAAGGCCCAAGTGCCTTTGTTTCTCTTTTAAGCCTTATGGGAGGGGCCAATCATCTCCTGGCCTTACTCCCGAGTCGTCCCTTTTGCTTTACCTGCTCTTGCCTTCTGGCAGCTCTGCGCACGCATGCACCAGGAACAGGCTCCTCCTGTTCCTCTGCCTCTCTGCTGTCCGACTCTGGGGGCTCCAGAGTCCGCGCATCACTTCCAGATGGCCCTGGCCCCATCTCTGCCTCCGACGCAGAGCCCTCGTCCGGGCCTTCCCCTGATTCCAGGACTGGCCCATTGTCCTCCCCAACCTCCTCACTGTCTGACTCCACTACCAGCTCCGCAGGCTACTGGAGGACCTCAACAGGCATACTCTCTTTTCTAGGACCTGCTGATGAGTGAGGCAGGGATAAAGAGATTGATGTATTGTCAATTCCTGGCAAATAGATGGAAAGAAATGGAGGCAGTGACAGATTTTATTTCCCTGGACTCCAAGATCACTGCAGATGGGGACTGCAACCAAGAAATTAAAACACACTTGCTCCTGGGGAGGAAAGCTATGGAAAATCTAGACAGCATGCTAAAAAGCAGAGACATCACTCTGTCAACAAAAGTGCGTATAGGCAAGGTGATGGTTTTCCCAGTTGCAATGTTCAGCTGTAAAAGTTGGACCATAAGGAAGCACCAAAGAATGGAGGCCTTTGAATTCTGGTGCTGGAGAAGACTCCTACGAGTCCCTTGGACTGCAAAGTGATCAAACCTGAGCGGGTGGGGGTACTCTATTATTCTGCAATTTTGAAACCCTAACCCTAATCCCCTCCCCTTTATCATACAAAGGAAAATGAACTTCGTTAGGAACATAGACTAACCTAAAACCTATTTTATTTTTATTTTATTTTTTTGCTTTTCTGCATGGAAATTGAAATGACAAACCTTACCAAACCAAACCAGAAATAAAATAATAAGTTTTAAAAACCAGATCGGGAGCCTGCTGAGCATGAAAACCCACGTCTCGTTAATTCCACAAGTCCAGAGACAGTAACCTCCCCTCTGATTCGGAACAAATTTCTTACCACTGTGGCTATTTTAAAAAGAAAGAAAGAAAGGAGGAAGGAAGGAAGAAACCGTAGTATCATTTTCAAGAAGCTCCAAATTAAAAGCAAAATAGGGAAGAACAGGAGCCTAAGGAGGCAGGGAAAAGCAGGAGCATCCACAGTTCATGTCTTACTCTGCAAAAACCAACAGAAAGTATCTAAAAATATACATTTTTAAAAAAAGTGTGCTTACTGAAATCACAAGGCGCAAGATGACTTCGAAGTTGGCAAGGAATAGTTCCTTGGTGGCCAAGCAGCCAAGTTTCAAAAGGCTGCAGTTGACTTGATCCTGACCAAAAGAAAGTCCACCAGAATCCTGATAGGATAAAGCTAGCTTATCTAGCAAATTCATTTCCACTGTGTTGAGAAAAGGTGGAAGGGATGGGAAGGAAGGAAGGAAGGAAGGAAGGAAGGAAGGAAGGAAGGAAGGAAGGAAGGAAGGAAGGAAGGAAGGAAGGAAGGAAGGGAGGGAGAGGGGGGAGGGAGGGAGGGAAGGAAGGAAGGAAGAAAGGAAGAGAGAGGGGGGAGGGAGGGAGGGAGGGAGGGAAGGAAGGAAGGAAGGAAGGAAGGAAGGAAGGAAGGAAGGAAGGAAGGAAGGAAGGAAGGAGAGTTTAACAGATCAACAGAGTTGGAAGGGACATCATAGGCCATCTACTCCTACCCAGTGGTGAAATCCAAATTTTTTTTACTACCGGTTCTGTGGGCATGGCTTGGTGGATGTGGTATGGCTTGCTGGGTGTGGCTTGGTGGGTGTGGCAGGGAAAGGATACTGCAAAATCTCCATTCCCACCCCACTCCTGGGAGAAGGATATTGCAAAATCTTCGCTCCCTCCCCACTCTGGGGCCAACCAGAGGTGGCATTTGCCTGTTCTCCAAATTACTCAAAATTTCCGCTACCGGTTCTCCAGAACCTATTGGAACCTGTCAGAATCTGCTGGATTTCACCCCGGTCCAACCCCCGCCCAAGCAGAAGACCCTACAGCATTTCTGATGGATGGAAGTCCAATCTCTTCTTGAAGGCCTCCAGGAATGAAGCTCCCACAACTTCCGAAGGCCACTTCTGTCCCATGGGTGGATTGCTCTCGCTGTCAGAAAATTCCTCCTTATTTCCAGGTTGAATCTCTCAAGGGAATTGCAGGGCAAGAAGTGGTAGGGGGAAAAACATGCTTTCCTCTTCAAGAATTGAACCATGTTTGAGCAGAGGATTGGACTAAACCTCTAAGCTCCCTTCCAACTCTGTTATTCTGTTAAGAACACGGGAGATTTATAAGAAGAGATTGGACAGCCATTTTTGTCTGAAATGGGATATAGAGTCCCCAGCCTGAGCAGAGGGTTGGATTAGAAGACTTCCAACTCTGTTATTCTGATGTTCGTGCACCCCACCACTACCACCTCACCTGCGGGCAGCGGGGAATCTGCGTCCCTGTTCTCTCCATCCAACTGCACCCAGATATCCCGGGACCCCAAAAGGAGGAGAAGGGACAGGAGCGCCAGCAACATCGCCGGCTTTGCGTGGACTGAAGCGGGAGAACTTCTGCAGGCAGCTGTTGCGCATGGAAGCCTGCTCCCTTGCAGCATGAGCCCAAGGCAGGCGTAGAAAGGGTTAATGGGGGTAGGGGCTGCTCCGCCAGCCTTCTTTTTTTTTAAAATTTGATTTATATGCCGCCCTTCTCCGGAGACTCAGGGCGGCTTACAATGCGTTAAGCAATAGCCTTCATACGTTTGTATATTTATACAAAGTCAGCTTATTGCCCCCACAATCTGGGTCCTCATTTTACCTACTTTAGAAAAAGTGGTGGGATTCAAGTAATTTAACAACCGGTTCTCTGCCCTAATGATTTCTTTCTGCTCAGAAAGCTAACAACCGGTTCTCCCGAAGTGATCGAATCGGCTGAATCCCACCACTGCTTAGAAAGGATGGAAGGCTGAGTCAACCTTGAGCCTGGTGAGATTCGAACTTGCAGTAACTTCAGGCAGCTGAATGTTAATAACAGGCTTTAGTCCGCTGCGCCACCAGGCTCTTCTTTTTGGGGAGTGGGCGCCGACCATGTGCTTAAGGTGAACGTGAGACAAGGAGCCGCGTGCCTGATTGACAGAAAGGCAGCTAGATCCCCCAATGACTGGGATGAGAAGAAGGGAAAGGGGAAGAAATCAGGCTTCCAGTTCAGTTGCTGCTTAACCCTGGTTTAAATAAACTACAATGGGTGGGCTCAGCAGACACTGAGAATACCATAGATGAGGTCACACTAATTTTTAACCAAGGCGATGTTTAACCAGTGATGTTGGATGTGATTGTGATCAATGTAGCAGGATCAACCCATGATGGATGTGATCCATTTTTAGGATCAACTGGGGATGCTAAATGCGATCCATTTCCCAGGACTATGGAGCAAGCATTGTGTTCTTCCCACGATGGTTGATGGAATAAGCCACAATTGATTGGGCTGTTGATGCAATATGCTAAATTATAGACTTACTTCCAATAAGAGTGTGTTTGTAGCTCAGGGCTGAACTGTTGGGTCCTTGGTGGTCTCTGAACTTGGGTTGTTTCTTCCAGACGTTTCATGACCAAAGTAGGTAACACCATCAGTGCACTCTGAGATTGTTCTTATCCCATTCACATCCCTACCTAATTGTTTTATCATTCAGGTGGATGCACTCACTCCACCAAAGAATGTACAATAAATATTCTCACATTTCGGTTACTTGTGAACCAGTAAAACACTGCTCTGCGCACGCCCAGCCAGCCATGCTACCTGTCCCGGATTTTGCTCATCCCCATCTCTTGCACGCTTTTCATCGCAATAATGCAATATCGGGTTTTCCATTCAATTGTATAGAATGTGATGGTTGTGTGTTTGTGTTTTATTTTGATAGTTACAACGTACACTGAAGATGGCATTTAATTTCGTTGGACGAGGTGCAATGACAATAAAGTAAATTTAACAATCCTGCATAGTTAGCTATAGCTTCACTAAGCTATGGATTTGGCATCTATGCAAGGGCCGTGAACTGCACCTGTGGAGTGACCAGCCTGAAGGTGTTCTTCACAGAGAGGCCTTCACCATGGAAACTTACCTTCATGATGTTGGTTGGTTGATCAGGAGCTTAGAAACTAAAATATATGAAGAATGATTGAAGGAATTGGGATGAAATCCAGCAGGTGAAATCCAATAGGTTCTGGAGAACTGGTAGCGGAAATTTTGAGTAGTTCGGAGAACTGGCAAATACCACCTCTGGCTGACCCCAGAGTGGGGTGGGAAGGGAGGTTTTGCAATATCCTTCCCCTGGAGTGGGGAGAGAATGGGGATTTTGCAGTATCCTTCCACTGCCATGCCCACTAAGCCAAGCCACACCCACCAAGCCACGCCCACAGAACCGGTAGTAAAAAAATTCGGATTTCACCACTGCCTTGTCTAGTGAAAAGAAGGACCAGTCTTCCGATATCTCAGGGGCTGCCCCAAAGAAGAGGGAGTCAAGCTATTCTCCAAAGCATTTGAAAGTAGGACAAGAAACAATGGATGGAAACTAACGAAGGAGAGAAGCAAGCTAGAACTAAGGAGAAATTTCCTGACAGTTAGAACAATTAATCACTGGGATGGCTTATCTCCAGAAGTTGTGGATGCTCCAACACTGGATGTTTTTTAAGAAGAGATTAAACAACAGTTTGTCTGGAATGATATAGGGTTTCCTGCCTGAGCAGGAGGTTGGACTAGAAGACCTCCAAGGTCCCTTCCAGCTGTGTTATTCTGTTTTCTTTTATCTGTTTTCCATTCATCAGCTTGGAAGGTGAATCTGTCTTCTAATACCTTTCTTTTTTTAGGTTTTAGACTTTCTCTTCCTGCGGTCCTTATAATTTCACTGTGCTATTCCCCTCTCCCCCGTCTAATAAAGGCCATATTGAACAAAAAAAATTAGCCTCTAATTTTGTTTGTAATTCTGTTGTGAATAAATCTGAACTTCAAGTACATTTCTTCCACCAATATAATAATTGTCCATCCTGGAGCGAACATCTTTGAGGCTTCACGGTTGCCACAAGGCAGAACGTGGAGGAAGGGAGGGGAAAAACTAGATTGTTCGGCTTTGCCATCAAAATATACAGTTTTTCTTGTGGGAACCAAGGTCATTCCAACAGGTGGCTGAGAAGAGGAGGAGTGGAGTAACCAGGCAACCTACCAGCACCACTGTTGGACAATGTGACCAATGATCTGGGGGGAAGCGGGAATGTTTGCTTTTTAATTAGGTGAAAATTGCAGGAACTTTCAGAATCGGTTTTCACCAGTTGTGCCAATATGATGTATCCAATAAATTGTTCTTTGAGGAATCTACATGCTTCGGAGTTCTCCTTTCAATGAGTGTATTACTTGGAACGCTGACAATAATTTTCACATATTCTTCATTTACTTACCTCTCATTCTTAAACCTTGCGTGCCACACAATAAATTTGCTGTTGAGTTCATACCCGATTAATTAAATCTCTCTCTTTCTTTCTTTTTTTTCCTAAGGGTTTATTTAAATTCAAGGACTTTTGCTTCATACAAAATGTAATTGTAGAAACAATGGCAGAATCCAAAGTTTGGCTGATAAATATGATTCAGGCAGCAAGTCATTCAATCACAGATTTTTTTTTCTTTAATTTTCCCAGCCCCCTTCTTAAAAGTTCCATTTATGTTGCATTTTGGAACTTTTCTGTGGTTTTATTTTTTAACACTGCTTTTTTTTTAATATAAACTTTTTGCAACAAACCCCCGATTGATATCAAATATAATTAAAAATTAACAACAGGTGAATACATTGTATCAAAAAGTACGAAGATAAACATTTTCCTCCATGCACCTTATATATATATATAGTCTGCGCTATATATATATAGAGGTCAGTATATATTTATATTTTATGTATATATTTTACATGCAAACGTTACTTATTCAAAGTATAGCCACCACTAGACTGATTTTGGATGCAAAAAAGAAAGAAGAAAAATGATGGGTGCATTTTATGTTTTGGCAACTCGCTAGAAGAACTCAGGGAAAGAAACCTCTGAGCCCTGAACTTCTGGTGTCTTTGTTGACCTGTCTGTGCTGTTATCTGAACAGTTCAGAAGGGGTTTACTGTTGACTTCTTTTGAGCTGACCTTCAATTTTCTGGTGTGGCTTGCACAACCCTGGATTCTTTTGGTGCTCACTTGTGCAAACACTAACCAGCTCCCACTTGGATTACAATTTTTTTTCCGACATCCTCCAAGGTTGGTTAAGTGTTGCCATTTGCTTAAGAATGACCTCAGTGTAAGGGTGAAGACTATCTCATGGGCAACCTTCAAAGAAAGACCAAAGATGATCTCAAGGTCAACCTTCAAGGAAAGACCAAAGATGATCTCAAGGTCAACCTTCAAGGAAAGACCAAAGACAATCTCAAGGTCAACCTTCAAGTAAAGACCAAAGATGATCTCAAGGTCAACCTTCAAGGAAAGACCAAAGATGATCTCAAGGGTATCCTAAAGGAAAGACTGAAGACTACCTCAAGTAAAAATTACCTGGTGAAGGGCAGGTTGATGACCCAAATTTGCTCAATGACGCAATTCTCCCATTTAGCATGTGAAGTCTCAGCAACCTCTACTCTCCCTTGGTGACTATAGTCTGTAGCTTCCTTTAACACTGGATAAACCAGTTCTTCTCTTTGGGGGAAGTGCCTGCTCATTTGGTCCCAAGTGTTTGGTCCCAAGTCTTTGAAAGTCCTCCCTTGATGGTCACCACCATCTCTAGAAGGGACCTCATTTGCGATGAGCTTGATTTGAGACAACATGTGCCTCGAAAAGAGAGCTGGGTGGATTCTCCAAACCAGTGAAAAGCCAGTTACCAAAGCCACTACTACATGCATTTCAACAGTAGCAATATTTGTGATCATCCTTACCCCCCACCCCCCGACATCGCCCAGAGGACATCACCTCCCAAATATTGTCAATCAATTATCGAAACTTGTAATTTAGCAGCTGCGAATGCCACTTACAATTGGACAGGGTGGTTGCATCATACTGGTTTAATAAGAAAAACGGGAGCGCAGGACAGCGTTTACAGAATAAAACCAACCAACTAACCCCATGCACAAAGTTGGGAGAAAACAGATTTTTCCCGGCGAGTTTGTTCTCCGTATCTTGGATTTTTTTTTTCTAAAACAACTCCCCTTCCTTTTTTTATTATTCTTATTTTGTGTGTGTTTTTTTTTAAATGATTTCCCCAAGAAAGTATTTGTGCCTTCCTATTGGTAAAAGGTAGAAAAGATTTGGTCACAGTCATGCTTTTGCTTGGAAGAAGAAAAGGAAAATGCCAACTTGGTTAAGTTGTAAAATAACATGATGGTCTTGTATGGCTTGATGGATTTCGCTCCCATTCTTCGACTGGAGTTATGAAAAAAAAGTACCGCTATCGTTGCATAGCCCTAGTTTTATTTTGTTGCATTTTTTAAAGAATCGTATTTTTCTTTTTAGAAAGAAAAAAGATAACGCAGCGTCCACCCGAGAAGGACGAACTGTTCTCGGTGAATTGGTTTCCTGCATGTATCCTCCATTTTTTAAAAAAGTTATCTCCATCAAGCCAACCTATTCTTCACTCCGGACGAGAGAACACCAGTGGTGGGATTCAAATAATTCAACAACCAGTTCTCTGCCCTAATGACCAGCTGGGTAGGCATGGCTTGGTGGTCATGTGACCGTGTGGGCATGGCCAACTCAACATCACTCATGTCGATTGGTGCTTCACCTTAGCTGTTACAATGTAATAAAGGTTAACCAGAGAGGCAGTTTCTGTAAGCAGGGCAAAAAAGATTAGGCTAGAAACAACGCCAGAATGTTTCCTTCCTTACAGGATTAGCCCTGTAAAGTGGGAAAAAACAAAAAGAGATTTCTTTCAACAACCGGTTCTCCGAACTGCTTAGAAAGTTAACAACCGGTTCTCCCGAATAGGTGCAAACCGGCTGAATCCCACCACTGGAGAACACCATACGACTTTCCTAGGCTAATTTGTATGCCAAAATGCGAATTTAGAAAGAGCCGCTTGCATGTTAAATAGAGATTCCTTACAGGTGGCCTCACACCTGCTTGTTTAGTGAACTTTGAAGTGACAACAGCACTGGAAAGAGGATGGCGTACGACCATTGTGGTGTCCTCCTGATCCCGTGACCAAAATTCAAAGCTCGGCAACTGCCATGTACTTATGACAGTTGCTCCGTACTAGGATCATGTGATCAACCGTTGTAACCTTCCCAGCCAGTTTCTGACAAGCAAAGTCCAAGGGGAAAGATTCACTTAAGGACCTCAAGAGTCAGACACACACCCCCACAGCGATTCGCTTAACAACGGTGGCAGAAAGAGGTCATGAAAATGGGGCGAGACTCTCTTAACAACTGTCTTGCTCAACAGTGGAAATTTCGAGCTCAGCTGTGGTCTTAAGTTGAGGACTAGTTCCCACGCTAAAAGGGTAACTATTACCGTAGGAAAAAACATTTGTTGCTCTGGGTGCTAATTCTGGCAGTTCTGAAGAGGCCCTCATATTATTATTTTTTTATGCTTATGACATCCAACATTTCAGCTGCACTTCTGTTGGGACGGCTTAATCGGAAGACTCTTAGGCCTAAAGTAAAATTAATAGTGCTCCTATTTACGTGTTCAAAAGGTGGCAGATGAATAAAAGAGAAAGATGTTACACACACACGCATCCATACACAAACACGCAATCTAGGGATGAGATTACTTGGAGATCAGAATCTGGAAAACGTAGCTTTTAAAAGAGAGAGGCACATCTTTCTGAGATGCTTCAACTTGAATTCCCGAAGGTTGGTGTCTATGCCCTTTTTTCCCCCAAGTTGTGGTCATATATCGAGGACTACCTGTACAGGATTTCCAGAAGATTTACAAATTCAAATCCCACTGCTTTAAGTGGAAGAAGAAGAATTTTGAAGATTGAAGTCCGAGATACCCAGCTTTCTACTTTTAAAAACGTGTTCACTAAAAACCTCTGACTCACAAGCATCCAGGGGGTGGCTTTAAAAGCAAAATGTTGTATTTTCTGGTCTTTCCAAAACAAAAAACAAAAAAAAAAACCATTTTTCCAGTTCAAGAATTAAACTACTTTTTTACAGTCTCTTTGTATGTTCCACGCGCCTGGTCTGTGTTCTCTGTGTTAAGTGCTTAAGCTTCTCCTTTGCAGCCGATCTTTGCTAAAAAATAATAATAATTTTCCCCTTAGGTTGAGATTCATTCCTCCCTTTGCAAAAAAATCTGCCCTTGCTTCTCTGTGGCTATTTGGATCAAGTATTAAAGGAGATATAAAATTCTGCCTTAATGCAAAGAATTGCAAGCTTTTTCCACCCGGGTACATGGGATTATAGCAACACCTAGTGACAATTTAAAGTTATTAAATAATAATAATAATAATAATAATAATAATAATAATAATAATAATAATAATAATAATAATAATAATAAAAAGATATTAGCCTTAGGTGCTAATTTGCAACTGCCTTTTAAAGCATGCCACAGTAGCATTTGCTGGGATAGGCAGGGAACTGATTTAAAACACATAAAATGCTAAAAAGAAATGTGGGACATGCTTAATTTTTGCAAAGTTTTATTCTGTTTCTTGGGCTGGGTGGCTTTTTAGAGGTTTGCTGACGGAGAAACAACTAATTTTTTCCCCTTCCCCATCCCATCGTATTTTTCCATTCCTGTGCAAGTAGTCCTCGACTTAAAACCGTCCGTTTAGTGACTGTCCAAAACGACAACAGCACTGGGGGAAAAAAAGCGACGTATGTTTTTCGCGTTTACGACTTTTGCAACATCGTGGCCACGTGATCAAAACTCAGTCGCAAAAGAGGGCAAAGACTCACTTAACAACCGCCTCGCTTAGCAGCAGAAACATGGGGCTCAATAGTGGCCGTAAGTCGAGGATTAGTTGTCTCTTAAAAAGATTCTGCTTTCAAAGCTACACGGGACACTTTCGTCTCGAACTGAAGCGCAAGCTAGGTATAAAATGAAACACACTTTTGTGTCTAGCTTTATAAAGTTGTGTGTGGGGGGGGGAGTCTTTCATGCAAGGGGTTCCAATTTTTTTGGGGGGGGGAACAGAGGTTATTATACTTAATTGTATTTGCTGCAGGCAAGGGTTTGCCCCTTAGTTAAAAAACTTTGGGACAAAGAAATCTTTCTTCCGATTTCAGATGGAAATTGTTCCCTATAACTCGGAATAACCTCTGGATTATGGTAGGGTTTCTTTCTTTCTTTCTTTCTTTCTTTCTTTCTTTCTTTCTTTCTTTCTTTCTTTCTTTCTTTCTTTCTTTCTTTCTTTCTTTCTTTCTTCCTTCCTTCCTTCCTTCCTTCCTTCCTTCCTTCCTTCCTTCCTTCCTTCCTTCCTTTCTTTCTTTCTTTCTTTCTTTCTTTCTTTTTTGCTTTTAAATGCTCTCCAAATATTCTTCCCTTCCCTCTTTTCTCCCACCGCCGTTCAGATGAAACCTGGATTTACAAGCAAGGGTTACTTTCAAAGATGAAAATACCCTGTTTCCCCGAAAATAAGAACTGGAACTGGAAAATAAGCCCTAATGCATCTTTTGGAGCAAAAATTAATATAAGACCCGGTCTTATTATCGGGGAAACACGGTAACTGTAGGACTCTGTCCTTCTAATAGCAAATTCCTCCTGGGGCGCCTTCACACGTTACATTTTTTAAAGTATTTTAAGCTACGTGGAAAGTGTCGTGTCAAAAGAGACTCTTGCTTTGGTTTCCCACCACCACCCCACCGGTTCCCTTCTGACAATTATTTTGGCTCTGTTCCTTCTTTCTTCTTAACCTCCTCTGTGCCCAGATCCTCAGCTGCTTTGGGATGAACCAGGGGTGAAATCAGGCGTGAAATCCAGCAGGTCCTAACAGGTTCTGGAGAACCGGTAGCGGAAATTTTGAATAGTTCGCAGAACCGGCAAATACCACCCCTGGCTGGCCCCAGAGTAGGCTGGGAATCAGTGGTGGGTTGTCCCCGGTTCACATCAGTTCTATAGAACTGGTAGTAAAACCGGTGGGAGGCTTTGCCCACTGACCCCAATGTCATCAAAATGCTTCTGCGCATGTGCAAAAGAGCGCGTGAATGAGCGAAGCGAGCGTACACACGTGGCCCCGTTGTGAACCGGTAGTAAAGGTAAGTAGAAAAACCATCCCTGGTGGGAATGGAGATTTTGCAATATCCTTCCCCTGCCACGTCCACCAAGCCACGCCCACCAAACCGGTAGGGAAAACTTTTGGATTTCATCCCTGGGTGAAAAGCTACTGGTTCAGACCGGTTCGACTGAATCGGTAGTGGTGGCGGAGGGTGGTTTGGAGAACCGGTAGCGGAGGCAGCGCGAGGCTCCGTCCACCCGCCCGGATGTTGTTACTTCCTGGTTTTAACCAGGAAGTAGCCTGTTTTTCACCCAAAGCAGAAGGCTTTGCACATGTGCAGAGAGTCCAGAATCACACGTGATGCGGAGCACGCACTTCCAAACCGGTAGGGAAAGTAAGTAGATTTCACCCCTGGGCTGAACGTATCTTCCGTCAATGAAATGGGTCATATCTTCCAAAGAAGCGGTTTGGCATCTTTTCAAAGCAAAGGTTTGGCTCCCTAGCGAAACTACCGTCCTGAATTCGGAACCAGTGCACGCATGCACACTAAACCCTGTGCGTGCGGGACATTTAAAAAAAAAATATATCAAAACCACGCAGACACAGACAGACAAGCATACAGACCCAAAACGGGGGTTGAGTAATATAAAAAATAAAAACGGAATCTCATCCCTGAGAATCGGAATTAACTCCAACCAAATGTCCGGGTGAAGGATTTGCCCCCACCCCACCCCCACCCCGTCCCGAGGCCACTCCCGAGATTCAGTCTCCAAGACACGGATTTCAGTCCGAAGAACTGAATGAAGCACTCCTTTCCCCCTTTTTGCTTCTATTGGGTTTTGCAAAAGCATCCATCCTGAGGCAGAAGGCTTCTTTCTTGTGTAGGGTTTCCTGCTTGAGAGGGGGCAGGGGGTTAGACTAGATGACCGATAAGGGCCCTCCCAACTCTGTTCATCTGTTCTACGCCTTCCAGGACCCATCAAACATCCTAAAACAAAACCTGAACTTATTTTATTTGATATTCTAAAATCGTTCTCCCGCCTCGCGTGAAGTGAAAAGATCAAATCAAGCTCTGGGTGACGTTGGGAGCCCACTAAAAGCTATGCCAGAAGATCAGAGAAGGTTCTCTCCTCAACACTCCCTCCTGCTTCTTACTCTATTCTATTTCGGGGGCGTGGGGGAACACAGACACAACTGCATTGTTGCCACAAGAGGTTCCCAAAGATTAGGCACTTAGAAGTAAAGAACGGGCGCCTTCAGGAAGGAGAAAAAAAAAAAACAAACCTTGGAATGGCCAGTAGACGAGTTCTCCACTGGGAAGGACTCTCCACATTTTGGCTGTGTTCTGTCTTGCTTTCTTTCGCTATACAGCTTAACCCCACCCTCCCCAGAAAGTGGACACAATGAAAAGGAAAAGTTTATCCAACAGCTCAATATAAAACACAACAGTTCTGCCCCACCCCACCCTCTTCCTCCTCCTCCTCCTCCTCCTCCTCCTCCTCCTCCATCTTCTCGTCTTCATCCCCCTCCTCAGCTCAGATTTGTAAACAAGATGTAAATTTAAGATAGGGGCCACCAACTCTTTTGTCCGAGGAGAAGAGTTTGACAGCAAGAACGAGATTCAAGATGTTGTCCTTGCCAAAAAAAAACAAACAAACCACCCTCTCCTCTCTTTGAAGGGCTTTTTCCAAAAAGGCTGGTGGGAAGGACTCACAAAAAAAACAAAACAAAACGTGGAGACCAAAGGATGGACCAAGAAGTTGGGCATAGCCGTATGGTGCTCGGATCCATTGGAAGTTTTCCATGCCTGGCTCGGTTGATAAGGGGTCACCGTTGGCCAAGGGTTGAGAAGATCCATCTGGATAAACTCCCTTCTTAAAATGTGGACACAATAAAACATAGGTTGGTGTTCTTTGTACATCAGGGTGGGTTTTTTTTTTAAATTTTTCTTTTGTCTTCCCCACCTGCTAACCCCCAACTGTGCAGATTTCCAGTCTTTTAGTCTAGGGTTTTCTCCCTGGGCTTTTGTTGTAGCCTCGTTAACTTGGGTGGAAGGTGGTATCTCCCATGACATGGCAACAGGGAGCAGAACGGAAGGACGCCTGCTCTACTCGGACCCTCTGAACCAGGTGCCTTTCCTGACGGATCAATAGCTCTTCTAGTGCAAAAGAGGAAACCGGGGACAGAGAGTGACCAGGCGTCGTGGGGTCCATGGACCTAGGACCATTTTGGCAAGGCTGTTCCACGGAGAGGCAGCTGCTTTGTATCTTCTTTCCCCACCACCACCACCCCGGCAGCCTTGATGTCACAGGGGTGGATGCAAAGACATATGCACATCAATGTGGCGGTTGTCCGGATGATAAAACTCATCGAACCTCCAGTGTGCAACTTGGTTCTTGTCCTGCTAGCACCAATCGTCTTCGTCTCGCTCGTGGTAATAGCTACGCGCCCTAGTGCTAGTGCCAGAGCCAGCACTTAGTCCCAAGACATAATGGTACCCATTGGGAACTCGGCGGATTTGATGGGACTGAGATGTTAGAGAGGAGACATAAGAGGTCCGGGAAGATCTCCCTGAATTGGTGGCCACTGCCTCCTCAAAGGTGAGCGTGTCCTCAGGCATCATATGGTATGGACTGTCACTCTCTTCTCGGTGTCCCAGGTAAGGGTCCGAACCGATGCGTGCCATCAGGGTTGGTGAGGGTCCCTGGGAGTCGCCATGCAGCAAAGCATTGTGCTCAGAGAGACCCCGGCTCAAGCGTCCCGGGGAGAAAGTTGGCAGGCCGGTCTGGAACCCGGAGAAATGCACAGGCGAGGAGTTGGCAGTCTTGTAGGTAATGCTGGGGCGTGGAGTCAGCGGAGTTTGCGGCAACTGCCTCCGACCACGGCATGGGGTGCTAGCACCAGAGGTCAACAGCAGGGGGCTCCCGTTAACTGAACCACTGCCCTACATGAAGATTGGAAGAAAGTAAATGAACAAAACAAAAACCAGGAGGAGGAGGAGAAGGAAGATATGGAGAAGGAGAAGGAAGATATCGAGAACGAGGAGAAGGAAAAGAAGGAACAGAAAAATATGGAGGAGGAGGAGGAGAAAGAAGACTTGGAGAAGGAGATGGAAGAGGAGGAGAAGGAAAAGGAAGAGGAGAAGAAAGAGAAGAAGAAAGAGAAGGAGAAAGAGAAGGAGAAAGAAGGAGGATATGGAGAAGGAGAAGGAAGAGAAAGAAAAGAAACATATAGAGAAGGAGGAGAAGGAAGACATGGAGAAGGAGGAGAAGGAGAAGAAAAAGGAAGACATGGAGACAGAGGAGACAGAGAAGGAAGACATGGAGAAGGAGGAGATGGAGGAGAAGGAGAAGGAAGAGAAGGAAAAGGAGAAGGAAGATATGGAGAAGGAAAAGGAAGACGGAGAAGGAGGAGATGAAGATGGAGAAGGAAGACATGGAGAAGGAGGAGATGGAGGAGAAGGAGAAGGAAGAGAAGGAGAAGGAAGACATGAAGAAGAAGGAGAAGGAGAAGGAGGACATGGAGGAGAAGATGGAGGAGGAGGAGAAGAAAGAAAAGGAGGAGAAGGAAGATATGGAAAAGGAGAAGGAAGACATGGAGAAGGAGGAGGTGAAGGAAGACATAGAGAAGGAGAAGAAGGAGAAGAAGGACAGCGAGCAACAATAAGAATACCAGACAAACACAGAGTGACATGTTGGAGTAGAGGGGCAAAACGCAATGGACAGAAGAATGAATGATATGAACAGTGGAATGTATCGTAGGATAAAAAACAAAAAACAAAACAAAAAGGGGGAAAGAGAGAGTTTAGACACGCACAGTCAAGGACAGGGAGACTACTCCAGAACCATTTGAACAGAGGGAGGAATACAGGAAATCAATCGGGAGGAGAAAGCATTCCAAATAAAGACAACCAGTAAGACAATACTGGGGAAGCAGACAACCTAGCAGACAGGAGAGCCAAGTGATCCACCTTGAAAATTCAGGAGATCCACTGCATGTTTCCAGACCAACGCCAAGTCCTTTCAGACTTGCAAGATTCTATTCAACGTAGCCTTACAGTAAGTTAAAATTAGCGCATCTGGTCACGATTCTTCTCTGCTCTACTTGGAAAGGCTACCATGGTGCCTTCACTCTCTGGGGATCTTTGAGTCCAACCACACCCAAAGGCCAGCCATGTTGATCAGGGGTCCTAGGGAACCCTCTTTCTCATCCCTTCTCTCTCTCTCCGCCCTCCATCTCCCATTCTCACCTGTTTCTGTGTCTCATGGTCCAGCCCTCCACTAGGAGACGGAGGCCTACTGCATTCAGAGGACTTGGGCTGAGAATGGTCCCGACTCCCGTAGCGATCGCAGGAGTAAAAGCGTTGCTTTTCAGAGGAAGAGGAAGAATGGACTTTCCGTTCCTGGGACCGGCCCCGCTCCTGTCTTTTGGACTTGGAGGTGGCTTCTCCTGCTGAGAAGACAATAAGATGACTCAAGAACTGTCTGTGATGGTCCGCCAGCAGCCGGCAGAGCTGGCAGTGGAGTCGGACAGTGAGGAGGCTGGGGAGGAACATGGGAAGGGCCCAGATGAGGCAGAGATGGGGCCAGGGCCATATGGGAGTGACGCACGGACCCAGGAGCCCCCAGAGTCGGACAGCAGAGAGGCAGAGGAACAGGAGGAGCCTGTTCCTAGTGCATGCATGCGCAGAGCTGCCAGAAGGCAAGAGCAGCTAAAGCAAAAGGGACAACTCGGGAGTAAGGCCAGGAGATGATTGGCCCCTCCCATAAGGCTTAAAAGAGAAACAAAAGATGCCGACTGGAAACAGAGTTAGCAACGTTGCTTTTCTGCAAAAGGCTCAAGTACCTTTGGGCCTTTTGCAGAAAAGCAACATTGCTAACTCTGTTTCCAGTCGGCATCTCTTGTTTCTTTCTGAACTTCGTGGGTCTTTGCCAAGTAAGGCCTTTGGTAGGGTGTCAGAGAAGATAAAGGTTGGTGATTATCCTGAAGGACTTCTTCCAAAGGACTTGTTTTGCAACTACTTGGGACTCAGCTGGGAATGAATATAATGCTCAGCTGTTACAATAAAATAGGTTTGTTTGGGACTGATTGTGTATTGTAATAACTCAGTAAACCTAGGTCACAACACTGTCCTCCTTGAAGGCATTGTATGTAATTGTAGACCCACAGCAATAGCAGACTTTATATTGTCATTATCTTTGTCATCATCCCTGTCAAAGTTCTACTGCAAGGTATTTGATAATTTAAAGACAAAAGGGAGCAGCTTCATTGGCTTTGGAGGAGAATGGGGAGGAGCAGACCCAGTCAGTCCAGGGTCTTTGAGGATTACAATGCTTGTAGACAGGGAGAAAGTGGGGCAGGATGACCAGGAGAGGCTAAGCAGTAAACATGAGAGGCAGAGTTCAAGCGATGAGCAGGGACAGCCCCCTCCTGATCCTCGAGCATGGAGAGTGAAGAGAAGGCGAGAACAGCGCAGGCTGACCCAACTACTCAGGAGGACAGCACCCTGCTCCTCTTCACAGGGCACACCTGGGGACTGAGAATTAAGGAGACCCTGCGAGGAGGGGCATTTGTTGGGAACAAACGCTGAATTCCTGGAGTGTTGAGTGCTGCCATTTGAACTCATCTGGATTCCTTGCATTCTTTCTGGATTTCTTGCTTTGCAGCTGTGGTGCTCACAGCGTTGGGCTGGACTATTTGCAGCCAGAGGCTGCTTGAGGTTTGAGTGTGTGTGTGTCATCACTTTGTTCTGGGACTTGCCAGAAATGTGGAAGTGCTTGAGGAACATTTGGAGCAATAAAGGGGCAGTTTGAACTGCCCGCTGCCTGTAGTTACCTCATGCCCCGGGTCATCACAGTGCCCTTACCAGGAGCTTCACCATCAATCAAATGATTGGGTGGCTTGTCAACCGACTTCTGCTTCTTCTCTCTCCGCCGGTGGCAACGATGGTGATGATGATGATGAGTGTGTTCAGCTGGCCGGGGATGTTCGTAAAGATGCGTGGCACGGGGACGCTGTGGGTTGAGCGTAGAGACGGAGCGCTTCATGGGGCTGGTGTCCGGAATGGGCTGTGGCAAGAAGGAGGAACAGAGGAAAGAAGACAAAGAGAATGCAGAGAAATTCACTGGATGTACACCATCAAAAGATAACATCTCTTCCTTCACACATCTGTGGACTGTGGGTATTTGCTTCAGCAGAAGAACAGAGTTATAAGGGACCTTGGAGGTCTTCTAGTCCAACCTCTTCTTTAAAACGTGCAGTGATGGAGTACCCAAAACATCTGGAGGCAAGTTATTCTACTGGTTAATTGTTCTCACTATCAGGAAATTTCTCCGACATTGTCCCAAAGGTGTTTCAAAGGCAACTGGGCTTTATTTTCCCTTGAAGATGTCTCACTTCTCGTCTAAGAAGCTTCGTCAGTTGAACTGAAGTGAGCTGAAGGTGAACCGAAGAAGCTTCTTGGGCGAGAAGTGAAACGCCTTCAAAGAAAAACAGTTGCCTTTTGGAAAAAGCACCTTTGGGTCAACCTGGATGACCAAGAATCTCCATAGACATTTAGCTCTAAGTTGATTTCGATGAAACCTTTCCATTAAAACCCTTTAGCATCTGTGGTGCTCTCTGAGCTTGATGGTGCACTGATGATATTGTCTAGTGTGGTAATGAAACTTCTGCAAGAAAATCACCAAGCTTGGAGAGCACCAAGGATCCCAATGGTCAACCCTGAGCTACGAAGGCTTAGCTCCTCCAGATCGAGTGTTTTCTTCCATCTTAAAAAAAGGCACACAGAAGGTGACCCTTCCTGGATTAGATTTTTACAGGACAGGACAGTTCAAACGAGCTACATACTGATAGATATCGCCCCGGTGACCGTGTTTTGCTCCTCTGCAAGAAAAAAATGGCATGGGTCCCAAACCAGCAACAGTCAGACATCCCAGGAGGCACACGTGACAGACGAGATGACCAAAGAGAGGCAGGGAAGGAGGGAGGGAAGGGTAGAGAATGAGACAGACGAAGGCCGAGGAAGGGGTGGGTGAATTGAGACAAGAGACAGAAATGAACGTTAGTCGGCAGTTATTCATGAGGAAAAGATGGTTGTAGGAATATGGTTTTCAAAGGAAGCGGCGGGCTGCAAGAAAATATGGTTCTCAACGAGCTCAGGTAGCGAGGTAATTCCCCACAACCCAGCTGCCATCCGGAATCATCCGTCGCCATTGGTGATTACCCCTTCAACCCTGATGATGTTACCTAGTTGGGTAATGAAACGGCAGGCACTTCTCATTATCATCTTCATTTAACAATCCCATAATCCCTGGCGGGGTGGAGTCTGGGTAACTAAATGGAGCTAGCAGAGTGTTTTAGTGGCCGGATGCCCTTCTTGTTGCCAATGAGTAGTTTTGTTCAGCAGGTACATTCTCAGTGTGTCCAGAGAGAGAAATATCTGCCTCTACCTAGGACTGAACTCACAGCCTCCTGAATGTGAGGCGAGAGCTTCCACCTCTAGGCCACCCCACCACTCTAAACGATCGGCACTTCTCATGCCTGACATAATCTTTATGGCGATGGTTAAGGAGATATGCCAGTGGTGAAATCCAAATTTTTTTACTACTGGTTCTGTGGGTGTGGCTTAGTAGGCATGGTGTGGTTTGGTGGGTGTGGCAGGGGAAGGATACTGCAAAATCTCCATTCCCACCCCACTCCAGGGGAAGGATTCTGCAAAATCCCCATTCCCACCTCACTCTGGGGACAGCCAGAGGTGGTATTTGCCAGTTCGCTGAACTACTCAAAATTTCCACCTCCGGTTCTCCAAACTACTCAAAATTTCTGCTACCGGTTTTCCAGAACCTGTCAGAACTAGCTGGATTTCACCTCTGAGATATGCCCCCCAATGGGATTTTCCAATGTATTTTCCCAGGAAACGTAGATAAGGCAGCCTCGATGGGCTCTGAACCTATTGGTGATGTCTATTTCACTCTCCAAATTTGAGACTGTCATTGTTCGGATGACGAGAAATGAATCTTAGAGAAGCTCCTCTTTTTGGAGGAAGGCTAAGACGGTGCCCAAAATGTCAGTGGCTTCTATGAACCCCCGAACAACATGCTTGTGAAAACATCCAGAATAATGCCTTGGAGATTGGAGGGTCTGAATCAGGGGTGAAATCCAGCAGATTCTGACAGGTTCTGGAGAACCGGTAGTGGAAATTTTGAGTAGTTCGGAGAACCGGCAAATGTCACCTCTGGCTGGTCCTTGAGTGGAGTGGGAATGGAGATTTTGCAATATCCTTCCCCTACGAGTGGGGAGGGAATGGCGATTTTGCAGTATCCTTCCCCTGGAGTGGGATGGGAATGGGGATTTTGCAGTATCCTTCCCCTGGAGTGGGGTGGGAATGGGGATTTTGCAGTATCCTTCCCCTGGAGTGGGGTGGGAATGGAGATTTTGCAGTATCCTTCCCCTGCAGTGGGGTGGGAATGGAGATTTTGCAATATCCTTCCCCTGGAGTGGGGTGGGAATGGAGATTTTATTTATTTATTTATTATTTATTTATGCAATTTATATGCTGCCTTATCTCCGAGGTCTCAGGGCGGCTCACAATAAAAATGCATAATCCCTCATTAAAACAGTGAAATTTAAAAATTCAAATTTAAAACAATTTTGCAGTATCTTTCCCCTGGAGTGGGGTGGGAATGGAGATTTTGCAGTATCCTTCTCCTGCCACGCCCACCAAGCCACGCCCACCAAGCCACGCCCACCAAGCCACACCCATAGAACCAGTAGTAAAAAAAACTGGATTTCATCACTGGTCTGAATAGCTCTTTACTCTTTGCCTCTCATTCCCTGTTAGGACACCCATACACACTGATGAGGCTACCTAGCTTGGTAATAAAACGTCTGCAAGAAAATCACCAAGCTGAAAGGGCACCAAGAGCATCCCAGTGTCTAACACCAGTGTTTACCTGAGTCTCGGCTGCCAGCCGAGGCATGGAAGCCGCTCGCCCCTGACTTTCCAGTCCTGGCTGATGCTCCCCGTTGGCTAAAGTTGGGCTGATTTTTTGCATTTCTACAACCTGGAAAATACAATGACAGAGTAACAGGAGTGAGTAAGAAGCCGTTGCCTACAAACATTCCCAGTAGTTTCTTTTTATTCTTTTTATTTTTTTCTATTTTTATTAAACATTTTTTTAAAAACAAAACAAAAGCTTTAACACTTTTTCTGTTTCAACCGTTTTGCACCAGTCAAAAATTTCCTACTTATACATTTTGTCCTCCCTTATTTCTACTACTGTATATCTTTTATACATCTAATATTTATTTATTTACATATATACATAACAATACCCGTGTACCCATTTTTATTTCTACAATTTTTGTTTCCTCATATTGGCAATTATACTTCAACTCCTATTTTGACCATTATTTAATTTTCCCCTTTCTTTTATCTCTCTCCTCCAACCATTCATACTATTTCTCCCACACCACTAAGTAATATTCTTTTTCCTCTTTTTCTTGTATCTCCTTTGTTAATTTGTCCATCTCCGCACATTCCAAAACCTTTCTGATCAGATTATCTTTGGATGGTATATTATCATTTTTCCAATTCTGAGCATAGATTATTCTTGCTGCTGTGGTAATATGGATAATTAAATATTTTATTTGTTTTTCATATGATCCTGGGAGTATTCCTAATAAAAATGTTTCTGGCCTCATCTCTATTTTTTGTTTGGTTATTTCTTCTAACTGTGATCGGATTCTACTCCAATATTGTTTCACTTTGTGCAGGACCACCACATGTGCTGATATGTTCCCTTTTGCTGTTTGCATTTCCAACACGTTGGTGAGATATTGGGAAATATCTTTGCCAATCTGGCTGGTGGCAAATGCCACCTGTAAAACATTTTATACAGATTTTCTTTATAGGATACAGACATTGACAGTTTATAATTTTTGTTCTATAATTTCTCCCATTTATCTAATTCAATGCTGTGTCCGAAATTTTTCACCCAAATGATCATATTTTCTTTAACTACCTCCTCTTCCAATTTGTATCTTAATAAATGATTGTAAATTTTTTTTGATCAATGTATCTTCTGTACCTTGGAGAGTTTTGTCTAATTCATATACTTCTCTTTGGAATCCATATTGTGTCAAATCTGTCTTATATCTAGATTTTATTTGCATGTAAGGCCACCAATCAATGTCTGTACCCTGTTTTTTTTAATTCCTGCCTTGTTTTCAATTCCCTTTGACTATTTAACAATTATTTAACATTCCCAGAAGTTTGCCTGTGATCTCCAGGATCTTTGATGCTCTCTGAGCGTTGTGGATTTCTTGCAGATGTTTCATTACCGATCTAGGTAACATCATCAGTGCTAGAATGGAGTTAGCTTTCTCTCCCTTCTAGCACTGATGATGTTACCTAGATGGATAATGAAACATTTACAAGAAAACCACCAAGCTCAAAGAGCACCAAGGACCCCACAGTTTAACCCTGAGCTACACATTTTCTTAATTTACTGCATTATGTTTTCCCCCCATTACTTTGAGTCATCTAGGAACCCCAAATCCCCCCCCTTTTTTTCCTGTTGCAAACGAACCAGCTCATTCAATCAGCACTCCCTTAAGAGATCAAAGAATGCCAAAATTTGGCTTTTTGCTAAATACACGAGGTCAAGCTGAAAAGGAAGCTGGAAGGCAATATGGCGTTAAGATTTTCTAGGAAAATCCTTATGTTTTCCTCTCCTCCTGAATACTGTATCTCCCACCCTCTTGCTTGCCTGCTGGACGGGAATTTCCTCCGAATGGCCTCGTTCAACCGCTGGTGTTCTAGTTTCATAAAACATGTTCTGGGTGTGTTGGATCCCCCAGGACACGGATTCTTTGATGCCTCCTCCTTCTGGCATCGGCCTGTTGCAAAAGAAGAAGAGGCTCTTAGAAACCACGTGGCAGAAAGGCTGTCCTAGGGAGGCCTAAGAAAGAACCATAAAATAGAAGCATTTTTGCAACTCGTTTGCAGCTGGAATCCAGAGAGGCTTTGTATGTTCTAGGTTTACCTTTAGATGTTCTCTTCGGAATCAGTTGCATGCAACCACAGCTGGTATTTGACTTATAGTAGTTCATTTAGTGAATATTCAAAGTTAGAATGGCACTGAAAAAAGTGACTTGCGACCATTCGGGGGCTGGATTAGAAGACCTCCAAGGTCCCTTCCAGCTTCTATTCTATTCTATTCTATTCTATTCTATTCTATTCTATTCTATTCTATTCTATTCTATTCTATTCTATTCTATTCTATTCTATTCTATTCTATTCTATTCTATTCCATTCCATTCCATTCCATTCCATTCCACATTTTCTCTTCTCTTCTCTTCTCTTCTCTTCTCTTCTCTTCTCTTCTCTTCTCTTCCCTTCCCTTCCCTTCCCTTCCCTTCCCTTCCCTTCCCTTCCCTTCCCTTCCCTTCCATTCCATTCCATTCTATATTTTTCATACTTATGACCGTTGCAACAGCCCCCTGGTCATCTGATCAAAATTTAGACACTTGGCAACTGATTCATATTTATGACAGTCGCAGTGTCCCGAATGGGGAAACCAGATTCCCTTCACAACCGTGTGATCAACTTCACAGCTGCAACAATTGCCATCACAATGGTGGCAAATAAAATCGGGCAAAATTCACTTAACCAAATGTTTTACTTAGCCACCGAAATGTTGGGCTCGGCTGTGCTCGTTAAGTCGAGAGCTACCTGGAAAAGGGTCTCCCTTGATTCATCCCCGGAACAAAACAAACCTTTGTGTCTAAAAAAAACAAGACTAGAAAAGAGCGACACAAGAGGAGCTGTGTGTGATGACCCAGGGTGTGGCACGAAGGCAACACAGCCCGAGAACTGGTATGACTCCCTTTATTGGCACCAACTTTTTCCCCAACATCCTGTTTGCCCTCTGGCCTGGAGAAAAGCTCTCCCACAAACCTGCAGCAGCTTCTGGCTGCAGATTCTCCAGTCCAAATGCTGTAAGCAAAATGTCTGCAATCGATCACTCCCGCAGGGCAAGATAAGGAGTCCCAGAAGCAAAGAATCATGGCAGTAATTCCAAGATAAGCACACAGAAGCATGACACTAATTCAAACAGTCAGGAGGGAATGCCAGGAATGCAGGCCACAACTCTCAACACTAGATGAATTCAGCATTTGTTCCCAACAAGCGCCCCCCCCCCACAACTGCCTCTCCTTTAAACTCCATCCCCAGGTGTGCCTGGTGAAAAGAATTGGGGTCCTCTCCTTCCTCATAAACCACACAACCCACGTTGCTCTCTCCTGTGTTCTTCCCTGTGCGCCCTAGGATGAGGAGGGGGTGGGCCTTGGTCTTCATCTGAACACCCTCTCCCTTGTTCTACTTCTCCCCTGCTCTGCCCAGCCGGATTTTGCCCTTCCCCAGTTTCCTCCACAGCCAATGGAGCCATTCTCTCGCTCTCTGTCAGCTGTTCGTCTTCTAGCTCAGATTCAGACTCCAATGGGAGCAAGACACTGGAAGAACCACATCCAAATGAACACCAATGGGTTGAAGAAGCGACATGGAACACCGGAAAAAAGAAACAACCCACATCTAGAACATCTTCCAACAAAATGGATACTCGTGCCATTTTGTCCAACTGCTGGCCTCTGTCCACAGCTGAAAGTGTTCAACTAGCTGCCTTAAACTAGTGTTGTGGTCCACCAGAAGCCTGCGGAGCTGGCAGCAGAGTTAGACAGTGAGGAGGCTGGTGAGGACAATGGGCCAGTCCTGGAGTCAGGGGAAGGCCCAGATGAGGGCTCTGCATTGGAGGCAGAGATGGGGCCAGAGCCACCTGGGAGAGATGCACAGATTCCGGAGCCTCCAGAGGTGGACAGCAGAGAGGCAGAGGAACAGGAGGAGCCTGTTCCTAATGCATGCATGCAAAGAGCTGCCAGAAGGCAAGAGCAGCTAAAACAAAAAGGATGACTTGGGAGTAAGGCCAGGAGATGATTGGCCCCTCCCATAAAGCTTAAAAGTGCAGCAACGGCTCCTGGGCTCTTTGTAGGAAAGCAACGTTTCTACATTTGTTTCTTGTTGGCATCTCTTGTTTCTGAACTTCGTGGGGCTTTGCCAAGAAAAGCCTTTGGCAGTGTGCCAAAGAAGACAAAGGTTGGTGATAAGGCCGAAGGACTTTTTCTGAAGGACTTGTTTTTGAATTAATTTGGACTAAGCTGAGAATGAAGTAATTCTCAACTGTTTTAATAAAATATGTTTGTTTAGGACTGCTTGTGTCTGGTAATAACTACTTGGGCCTAGGTAACAACAGCTAGGCTGAAGTGATGAAAAAGAGGAGGGGGAGTACTTACAGGGCACCCCCATTGTTGAGTGACGCAGAGCTCTTTTGCCGGAGAAAAGCATTGGGGAATCCTGTCTGGCTTTGCTCGAGGGCCGCTTTCAGCGGATGGAAAAGGGAAACAGTGCCAGTCTAGAAGAAGAGAGGAGAAGAGAGTGGATGAGAGAGAGGGATGGATGGATGATAGAGTTATGAATGGATGGATGGATGATAGATATGAATGGATGGATGATAGGGGGGAGGGATGGATGGATGATATTTACCTGACAGAGACCTCCAGGCCCTGAGTGAGAAGGATCACGGGTGTTTTTATTTTGTTTGTAGAAATCAAATATCATCAAGGCCGCATAAACCTTCCCCACTGTCATGGCTTCAGCTAATCAGGGAAGACAGAAGAAGCCACAGAGAGCAGAAAATGAATTCACAAGATACGGAGGCAAAAGGAAACAAAACGAATTGCGGTTGGAGATTCTATGACAAGTCAAAACATTTGAAAATTCCAGCTGAACTCAAACCGGCAATCCTCCAACCTGGCGCTTTCTGCGGATCTAACTACAATACCCATCACCCTCCTTCCCTTCTTCTCACACAGAGAGTTGCAGTTGAACAACTCTGGGAGGGACCAAGTTGGGTAAGACTGCTTTACGTTTGTTATGCTCTTAGTAGTAGACGGATGTTCTCCACCCAACAAATGTATTAAGACATTGGTCTTTTTTTCCCCCCTGATATTTTGCGGGAGGAAAAAAACAGTAACGGAATTGAAAGGGACCCTGGAGATCATGTAGTCCAACCCCCTGCTCATGCAGGAGACCTGTACTAGGGATTCGAACCGTCCAACTGCCAAACTTTCGGATCGACAAGCTCAGTGTCTTAGCCACTGAGCCACCTAGTCAGGCATGTAAAGGAGGATTGATATTTGTTGTCCATGGTGGTATTTTTGTGCTTTCAAGTCAGTTCGGACTCTTGGCAACCACCTGGACCAGAGGTGGTATTCACCCGGTTCGGATCGATTCAGCAGAACCGGTAGTTCTGATGATCAGCTGCCCCCTGCCCTCCCCTGTCCTATATTTCCTTCTTTCTGGCTCAACTGATTCGTGCGGCACAGCTGATTTCCATGCCTCCATTGCTCTACTTACACTTCAAATTGCTATATTTTGAACGCCGCACGCACCCTCACTGAAGAGGTTGTTAAACCAGTTGCATCCCACCACTGACCTGGATGCCACTTTGAGGTCCTCTTGGCAAGAGTTTTTTTTGGAAGAGGTTCGTCCTCACTACTTTCTTCTTTATAAAGAGAGGACTGGCTCAAGGTCACCCAACCGGCTTTTTGTGTCAGGTGAGACTAGAACTCTCGGTGTCCTGATGCTTTGTTTAACCCCTACGCTACCCTGGCTCTCTGAGTAGCATTAAGTAATAACGCCAATGCCATTCACGCTTCTTTCCGCTTGCGCAGACACAGAACGGGCTTGGAGCACTTACGTTTATGAGGTGGCACTAACAGATCCAAGGTTTTGGAGGACAAATTGGGCCAAACTATCGAGACCTCTTTCCTTAGCTCAGCATCACACTGGTGTTGCAGCATACCTGTTAGATTAAAAAGCAAAGACACAAGGTCTAACTTCAGGGGGAAATCCTCAAAAGTACACCGGAATAGAACTGGTTACTCTTCCGACCGTATAAATCTTTCGCCTTTTCCTAAAAAAAAGTTCCGTGGAGAGGAACATTTATGAGTTTCGGTGATCCATCTGTCTATGAAGCAGTGGTGGGCTTCAATTTTTTTTTACTACCGGTTCTGTGGGTGTGGCTGCCACGCCCACCATGCCACACCACACCACGCCCGCCAAGCCACGCCCACAGAATTGGTAGTAAAAAAAAAATTGGATTTCACCACTGCAGCCATCCCCTTACCTGATGCAAGTTTGATGTCCAGGGCTGTCCGTATCAAGGCCATTAGCGTTGAGGTGAAGTGGACGCTTAAATCATCGTTTGAGATGGGCATGTTCATCCTGACCAAACGCTGAAGAAAAAGAGAGTCTTCCGGTCAAGGCGATATCCCTCGTCACCTACTCCCAACCTCCACTTCCTACTCCCCTCCAAAGTACAAAAGAGGACCACAATGTTCTACAAGGCTAACTTTTCATATGCCGAGATGGTTTTCATCATGGGCCAGAGAGGAAGATTCAGTCACAATTTTGGAGTGGTGTTCTTTCTTTCTTTCTTTCTTTTTTTTAAAACTTTCAGCACAGGAAAAGCTCAGCACAAGTGTTGGTTGTATTTTTTCCATGCAAGAGAGGGAGGGAGAGAGGGAGGGAGGGAAGAAGGAGCAAAGGAAGAAAGATAGGAGGGAAAGAGGGGGGAAGGAAGATGGGAAGGAGGGAGGGAAGAAGGGAAGAAGGAAGGAAGATGGGAGGAAGGGACAGTGGAAGGAAGGAAGATAGGAGTGAGGAAGGGAGGGAGGAAGGAAGATGGGAAGGAGGGAGGGAAGAAGGAAGGAAGGCGGGAGGAAGGGAGGGAGGAAGTAAGGAAGATGGGAGGGAGGATGGAAGGAAGGAAGGAAGATGGGAGGGAGAGAGAGAGGAAGATGGGAGGGAGGAAGGAAGGAAGATGGGAGGGTGGGTGGGAAAAGGAAGGAAAGAAGGAAGATGTGAGGGAAGGTGGGAGGGAGGAAGGAAGATGGGGGGAGGGAAGGTGGGAGGGAGGAAGAAGGAAGGAAGGAAGGAAGGAAGGAAGGAAGGAAGGAAGGAAGGAAGGAAGGAAGGAAGGAAGGAAGGAAGGAATGCTCTCCTGGGACGTATCAGAATTACAGCTATAACACATGCACTTTGGAAGATCTCATGCACAGTAGCTCCAGAGTTGGGATCATGCCAAGAAGGCAACAATACAGACACACAAAAGAATGGATCAATTAGAGCCCGTAAAAGAAGCATGTGGAGGAGAAACACCATGTACATGTCAGAAGGTCAATTGAGAGCAAAAGAGATGATAAAGAACCATGGTTGGCAGAACCAGCTTTTGAAAACAAGGAAGCAACTGGTACAGGGAGGACAATCACAACATCTTTCTATCTCCAGAAGACACAGACATAACAAATAGAGATGGGAGGGATGTAGAGATTAGAAGAAGCCACAAGGAACAGAAAGGCAGAACTCTCTCTCTCTCTCTCTTTCTTCTAAAGTTGGTTTTCTGAAGACACCAACAATGGTCTGTGCTTCAAGTCACCTACTCCATGAGAAGGAATCTATCTATCTATCTATCTATCTATCTATCTATCTATCTATCTATCTATCTATCTATCTATCATCTATCTATCTCGCTATTTAGACCACTAAACGCACCCCCATTCTCTGTAGGAATTATTGGAGGGATGATGGCTTTACTCTATGGGATTCTACTATAGAATAGGGGTGAGGAAGCAGGGCAAGTTTATAACCTGTGAACTTCAATTTCCAGAGTTCCTGAGCCTCAGTGTTGTGGTCCACCAGCAGCCTGTGGAGCTGGCAGCAATGTCGGACAGTGAGGAGGCTGGGAAGGACCATGGGCCAGTCCTGGAGTCTGGGGAAGGCCTGGACGAGGGCTCTGCGTCGGAAGCAGAGATGGGGCCAGGGCCATCTGGGAGTGACGCAGGGACTCAGGAGCCTCCCGAGTCAGACAGCAGAGAGGCAGAGGAACAGGAGGAGCCTGTTCCTAGTGCATGCATGCGCAGAGCTGCCAGAAGGCAAGAGCAGCTAAAGCAAAAGGGACGACTCGGGAGTAATGCCAGGAGATGATTGGCCCCTCCCATAAGACTTAAAAGAGAAACAAAGGCACTTGGGCCTTTTGCAGGAAAGCAACATTGCTAACTCTGTTTCCAGTCGGCATCTCTTGTTTGTTTCTGAACTTTGAACAATTGGACGGGTGTGGTATTCTCAGGTAGGCCCAGTCTCTTTCCAACCTCGTGAAAGCAGAATCCAATTAGGGCAACCATTTTTTTTTTTGTCTCCCATTGGAGAAGTCCTGACTTGAAAGTCCCTTTGGCCGAGAGTTTGGACACCCCTGGACCAGAGGAGAGAAAGAGTTCTGCGGAAGCCACGAGTACCATGAGGGCATGAAGCTTAGAACTTAACACAGATGTGTGGTCCGGTGGGGGCAAATCTAACCTTATAGGCAATACGAGCGGGACAGTTCTTCCCGAGGCCAAGTGGTGGCGACATGTGCCTCAGCATCTCGTACATGTCGGTGTAACTGATCCGCCCACTTGGAACCAGTAGGGAGAGACAGACAGACAGACAACAGACAGACAGACAGACAGGCGGGGAAGGTAAGACAACGCAAGAAAGAAGCACCAGCCACAAACAAAGGGGGAAAATAATAATAATAAGGATCGGTGTCGGGGAGGAGGGGAAAAGCAAACAAGGAGACAAGAGAATTCTGGTTAATTAGTGCATCGGAAGACTGGCTTCCAGGAAAAGTATAAGAAAACCAAAGGAAGAGGTTGGGTGAGGAGGGCTTCTTCACGTCCATCTCTTTTGGGTTTCTCCTGCCATCTGCTCTCAAGTTTTTTTGTTTTTTTAAAAAAAACTGGACAGAAACAGCTCAGGCCGTACGAAAAGGAAAGAGGAGAAAAGTGGAATCCTCGGTGAAGGTGGGTGGGTGGGTGGGAAAGAAATCGTAGGTCGATTTCCAACGGGGGAAGGTGTTATTTTCGGTGTGAAGGGAAGTGGTAGTGCTCCTGTGAAGGAGGAGGGGAAAGGAAGCGTTATGGAATGGTCAGCCGTGGTTGAAGGAAAAGGGTTTGTTTGTTGGAGTCCTTGGAGTTCTCTGAGTTTGGTTGCTTTCTTGCAGATGTTTCATTGCCCAACGAGGTAACATTATCAGTGATATTCCTCCCTCCCTCCCTCCTTCCTTTCTTCCTCCCACCCTCTCCCTCTCCCATCCCTCCCTCCTTTCTTCCCTCCCTCCCTCCTTTCTTCCCTCCCTCCCTCCTTCCTTCCCTTCCTCCTTCCTTCCTTCCTTCCTCTTCCCTTCTTCCTTCCTCCCTCCCTCCCTCCTTCTTTCCTTCCCTCCCTCCTTCCTCCTTCCTTCCCTCCCTCCCTCCTTCCTTCCTTTCCTTTCCTTTCCCTTCCCTTCTTCCTTCCTTCCTTCGTTCCTCCCTCCCTCCTTCCTTTCCCCTCCCTCCTTCCTTCCTTCCTCCTTCCCTCCCTCCTTCTTTCCTTCCCTCCCTCCTTCCTCCTTCCTTCCCTCCCTCCCTCCTTCCTTCCTTTCCTTTCCTTTCCTTTCCCTTCTTCCTTCCTTCCTTCGTTCCTCCCTCCCTCCTTCCTTTCCCTTCCCTTCTTCCTTCCTTCCTTCGTTCCTCCCTCCCTCCTTCCTCCTTCCTTCCCTCCCTCCCTCCTTCCTTCCTTTCCTTTCCTTTCCCTTCCCTTCTTCCTTCCTTCCTTCGTTCCTCCCTCCCTCCTTCCTTTCCCTTCCCTTCCTTCCTTCCTTCCTTCCTTCATTCCTTCCTTCCTTCCTTCCTTCCTTCAATGTCCTTAATGCTCTTTGAGCTTGGCTGCTTTCTTGCAGGTTTCATTATCCAGCTAGATAAGATCATCAATGATCTTCCTTCCTTCCGTCCTTCCTCCATCCCTTCCTTCCTTCCTTCCTTCTTTCCTTCCTTCCTTCCTCCCTCCCTCCCTTCCTCCCTCCCTCCCTCTTCCTTCTTTCTTTCCTGTCCCTGGGGAATGAATCAAGAAATAAGCCTGTAGGTTTGGGACCTTGGGAGATGGAAGATAAGAGACAGCCTAGCCCATAGCTGTAAAATGAGTGGGACAAGAGGCTCGGAAGCGGCCCTCCCCAGTTTCTCAGGCTGTAGAAGAGACAGCAAGAGAATTGTACTTTCAAACGTACAAAACTGATGTCAGCCTTACCAAGTAGCTTAGACCGAAAAGATCACCAATTCTATTTTAGCACTGATTACGTTACATAGTTTGGTAATAAAATGTCTGCCAGAAAACCACCGAGCTCAGAGAGCCACCAAGGATACCTTACTTCTATTTTATTCTAAAGCTACATTAACAAAATTTTGGAAGTCTGAAAACACAATTTCCTTCCAAATCACCTTTACAGCAAATTGACCAGGGTAAAACGTCTCCTTTCTCAATGACTGAAGATTTAATGGATTTATCCTGTGCTCTTTCTGTTTTAGTTTTAAAAAGATCTTATCCTTCTTCAATAATTTAGCCTGTATTTTGCTACAATATTCTTTAAAAGCTCTCCTTAGCTCTTAAAGATCTAGTTAAGAATTCCAGATTACATTAGACCGTCGGCTGGCCTTTTCAAAACCAACAAGCAAGTTCTAGCTTTGAACTCAATAAACGTTTTTAGCATCTCGCTGTGGAACAAAATAATGGGAGATCTTGTTTTTCCTGGAACTGGGCTGGATGAAAAGAGTTAGACAGAGCAGAATAACAGAGTTGGGAGGGACAAATGGCTGTCCAATCTCTTCTTTAAAAACTCCAACAATGGAGCACTCATAACTTCTGGAGGGAAGTCATTCCATTGATCAATTGTTCTAACTATCAGGAATTTTTTCCTTAATTCTAGGTTGCTTCTTTCCTTGATGGGTTTCCATCCATTGCTTCTTATCCTGCCTTTGGGTGCTCTGAAGAATAAGTTGACTCCCCTCTTCTTTGTGGCAGCTCCTCAAATATTGGAATACTGCTGTCATGTCACCCCCAAGTCCTTCTTTTCACTAGACCAGACATACCCAAGTCCTGCAACGGTTCTTCACAGCCTGTTATTTTTATTTTTTTTTTAATCATCAAGCAACAAAGATGATTAGGGGACTGGAGGCTGAAACATACGATGAACGGTTGCAGGAACTGGGCATGGCTAGTCTAGTGAAGAGAAGGACCAGGGGAAACCTGATAGTACTGTTACAATATTTGAGGGGCTGCCATAGAGAGGGGGAAGGGGCTCAAGCTGTTTTCCAAGGCACCTGAAGGCCAGACAAGGAACAATGGATGGAAACTGATCAAGGAGAGATTCAACCTGGAAATAAGGAGACATTTCCTGACAGTGAGAACAATCAACCCATGGAACAGAAGTTGCCTTCAGAAGTTGTGGGAGCTTCATCCCTGGAAGCTTCCAGGAAGAGACTGGACTGGCGTCTGTCAGAAATGGTATAGGGTCTCCTGCTTGAGTGGGGGTTGGATTAGATGATCTACAAGGTCCCTTTCAGCTCTGTTAATCTGTTAAATCTGCGTAGGATCTGGGGCGTGGCCGGGCTAACTTAAAACGTCTCCCAATTCTGAGTTAGAAGAAGGAAACATTTAAAAAAAAAAAAAAAAAGCTGACCATCCCATAAGGCTTCTGTATCCAGGCAGGGAAGATCTAAGTTGGGCAGAAGGAAAAATGCAGCAGGCATGTACGTAGGGGTGGGAACAAGCTCGTCCATCGTTTCTAGGTACACAACCGGTTAGTTTCATTCCAAGGTTATTTCTATTTTTCTTCCTTTCTTTCTTTCTTTTGCAGTGCAGACTCAAAAGACCCCATTCAGTTGCAAGTCAAGGCAACCTCTCCTCCCCCACCACCAAAAAAGGACTGGGGTTTGCCCCACCCTGAATTTTTCAAACCTTGTATGCCACTCTATGAGGGCACTTCTTTCCTAAGCCCAAGGGTGGAGCAATAGCTCGGAATAAATTGTACATATCCTTATAATGTATCCGGCAACTGGAAAGAAAACAGACATTTTTATAAGTCGCGACTCAACGGGGGAAATAAAAGACGCGATTAAAATTAAAACCAAAAGTTTCTCCTGGAACCTCTTGTCACCATCCCATAATAACACGACTAGGAGAAGAAAAACTGGAGGAAAAAGACAACATTTCAGAACCCATGAGTTAGAAAAATCCTCTCTCCGCTGAAGTCCCATAAAAGTAATTTGCTAGTTTCCATAAGTAGGAGGAGATGAATCAAAAGCCATAACTTTAGAACAGAATACAGCTGGAAGGGACCTGGGAGGTCTTCTAGTCCAGCCCCCAGCTCAAGGAGGAGAACCTATACCCGTGATGGTGAACCTAATGGTGGAACGCAGAGACCTCTCTGTGGGCATGCACACCGTCGCCAGCTGCTCTTCTGATTTCTGGAAGGCCAGCTGGTCTTCACAGGCACTGGAGCATCGGAAAACAGCCTGAAAAACGGCCAAAAAACAGGTTGTTTTTTGGGCTGTTTTCCGGGGCATTTTTAGGCCATTTTTGAGCCATTTTAGGCCGTTTTTTGAGCCATTTTAGACTGTTTTTGAGCCATTTGTGAGGCATTTTTGAGCCATTTTAGGCTGTTTTTTGAGCCATTTTGGGGTGTTTTTAAAGCCTTTTTTGGGCAGTTTTTGAGCCATTTTAGGCTGTTTTTGAGCCATTTGTGAGGCATTTTTGAACCATTTTAGGCTGTTTTTTTTGAGCCATTTGTGAGGCATTTTTGAGCCATTTTAGACTGTTTTTGAGCCATTTGTGAGGCATTTTTGAGCCATTTTAGGCTGTTTTTTGAGCCATTTTGGGGTGTTTTTAAAGCCTTTTTTGGGCAGTTTTTGAGCCATTTTAGGCTGTTTTTGAGCCATTTTAGGCTGTTTTTGAGCCATTTGTGAGGCATTTTTGAGCCATTTGTGAGGCATTTTTGAGCCATTTTAGGCTGTTTTTTTGAGCCATTTGTGAGGCATTTTTGAGCCATTTTAGACTGTTTTTGAGCCATTTGTGAGGCATTTTTGAGCCATTTTAGGCTGTTTTTTGAGCTGTTTCTGGGCCGTTTTTGAGCCATTTCTAGGCTGGGTTTTTTTGAGCCATTTGTGAGGCATTTTTGAGCCATTTTAGGTGTTCTTTGAGCCATTTTGGGCTGTTTTGTAAGCCATTTTTAGACCATTTTTGGAGCCTTTTTTGGGCAGTTTTTGAGCCATTTTACGCTGTTTTTTGAGCTGTTTCTGGGCCAGTTTTGAGCCATTTTTAGGCTGTTTCTTTAGCTATTTTCGGGCCCTTTTGGGGGCCATTTTCAGGCAATTTTGGGGCTATTTTTGGCAGTTTTGGGGCCAGAAAAACAGCCTGAGAATGGCCCCCCAAAATGGCCTGAAAACAGCCCCAAAAGCAGTGTGAAAACAGCCACAAAAATGGCCTGAAAATAGCCCCCAAAATGGCCAAAAATAGGCATGCGCATGCCGGCCAGCTGGTCTTCAGCTTTCCGGTGCTCCGGTGTGTGCAAAGACCAGCTAGCCGGCGTGCATGCATGTACCAAAACCCAAAGATTAACTGGCTGGCTTGCACATGCACGCCGACCAGCTAGTCTTTGAGTTTCTGGCGTTCTGGCAAGTGCCTTCTGGTTTGGCCACTGAGTGCCGAAAAGGTTCGCCATCACTGACCTTATTTCAGATAAGTTGTCTCATCTCTTCTTAAAAGCTAATAACTAAATCGTCAACTTATGACCACAACTGAGCCCAGAATTTATGTTGCTAGGTAAGACATTCGCTAAGAGGATTTCGCCCCGTTTTACCACCTTTCTTGCCACCGTTATTAAGTGAATCACTGCAGTTGATCAGTTGGTAACCCATCTGTTAAGTGAATCCGGCTTCCCTACGGGCTTTGCTCATCAGAAGGCACAAAAGGGGACTTGCGTGGCTTTGCAACGGTCGTAAGTATGAACCAGCTGCCAAATTTGATCATGGGGGAATGCTACAAAGGTGCTAACTTTTCAAAAACGGCCACTTTTTTCCAGTAGCGTGGTAACTTTGAATGGTCAGTAAGTGAATGGTCGTAAGTCGAGGACTCCATGCAACCTGTTTTCTGCACATGCACCAACCAATAAGTAGAACAGCAGACATGAAAACGAAGCCAATTTTCATGGACTTTATTCGCTTCCCTGACTGTTGTTTTCCCTATCTTTTTTGCCATGGTGGTGTAGCCATCATTGTCCTTTTGAGTTTAGATCTATGACTCTCTGGAATGCATGCCCAATGGGAGAAAGTGGAGAGCTCTATCATTAGTAATATGGATACCGGTCCAACTTCCAAATCTCCATCACCCAAAATATTGATGGGTCTTGGACCTCAGGTGAGGAACCCCAATGCAGCTGTCTTTGAGGATAGCCAGCTAACCCCTTTTTTTCTTGGCTGACCTTCCCCCAATGTGAAAAGCACCTCAGCCAATCCAATGGCACCTTCACAAGACCAAATGTGGACATACATACCAAGCAGCTGGGTCGTACTCTGCCCACACACGAATGAACTCATCCAGATGATGAGGTCCAAGGATGGATGAATCTCGGGTCAAGTACTCAAAGTTGTCCATGATTACAGCCACAAACAGGTTCAACATCTGTAAAGGGAGGATGGAAATGAAATCAGGGTAGGGGGGAAGGAAAGATATTAACTTCAATCCAAATTAATCCAAAGCACCAGAAGGCAAGACAAGAAACAATGGATGGATGCTAATCAAGGAGAGAAGCAACCTGGAATTAAAGAAAAACTTCCTAACAGTGAGGACAATTAATCAGTGGAACCGCTTGCCACCAGACATTGTGGGTGCTCCATCACTGGAGGTCTTTAAGAAGAGACTGACAGTCACTGGTTTGAAATGGTATAGTGTCTTCTGCTTGAGTAGGGGGTTGGATTAGAAGACCTCCGAGGTCCCTTTCAGCTCTATTCTGATTCTTAACTTTTTTATGTTATTGTTGATAAGTGAGTTCCCAACTTTTCAGACAAACGGAGGAGGGCACAGACTGGAACAACAAGGCTAACTTTTTGTGGTCCACGGAAAAGTGGGCCTGAAAGAGACGGAGCTCTTGAATACATTAGAGCATTGCCGTGTTCAACGGAGAGAGAAATGTCTCACCAGAAAGGAGCAGAGGAAGATGAAGGAGACAAAGTAGAAGTAAGCAAAGTCACTGCCACATTCATTTCTGCTGAGGTTGGAGTGCTCGTCGCAGGGTTGGTTGCTGAGGCACGCAAGCATGATTTCATGCCAGGCTTCTCCAGTAGCGCTCCTGAAATCAAACACAAGAAAAGGAATTGGGAGGAATCAACTGGTCCAGAATGGACTCAGAAGCTTAGATGTGTTGTGGTCTGTCGGCCCCTCCAACAGCCAAATCAGAGGAGGAGGAGAAGGCGTGGGAGTCAGGGTCAACATCAAGGCAACTTGAGAGCTCCAAATAGGAAGAGGGAATGGAACGGACAGAGAGAGAGAGACAGAGGCAGTACCTGGGCCATCTGTCAGCCCTCAGATGGAGAGTCAACAGCCTCCAGGTCTGGAAGTGGCTAATGAGGAAGAGGAGGAACAGCTGGGTCCAGTGCCTGATGCGCAGATGCACAGAAGGCAGAGGAGAGGAGAGCAGTGGAAATCTATGGGCCGGCCCTTGAGATGGAAGAGCCACCGCTGCTAGCCAAACCCCACCCTAGCTCTGGGGATAAAAGGCAGGGGGCGGAGATGAATAGATGTGGCAGACTGGATCCTTCCGTTATAGTTCCTAAAGTTTTAGTTAAAACCTTTTGAGACGGTATGAGCCACGGTGGCGCAATAGTTAGAGTGCAGTCCTGCAGGCTACTTCTGCTGACTGCCGGCTGCCTGCAGTTTGGCAGTTCAAATCTCACCAGGCTCCAGGTTGATTCAGCCTTCCATCCTTCCGAGGTGGGTAAAATAAGGACCCAGATTGTTGGGGGTGGAGGCAATAGGCTGACTCTCTGAACTGAGGGCTGTAAAGCACGATAAAGTGGTATATAGGTCTAAGTGCTATTGCTATCTGGGCCATGCTATGTAAATAGGTAACCATGGGCTCTTAATCAATAGTTCTTCAGATTGCAGAAAATTATGGTGTGGCTGATAAAACATGGGCCAAGAAGGAATATTTCTCCCATATGGGATCCAGCAATGACTCACCGAAAAAGCAGCATTAGTGCTTGCAGAAAGGTTTGGAAGTTATTGTGACGATTAATGGCGCTGTCATCATCCAGAGCGATGTTTCCAAAGACCTGGAGGCAAGGTGAAAGAAGGAGGAGACAGAGAGAGAGAGAGAGAGAGAGAGAGACAGACAGACAGACAGACAGACAGAGAGACCGAGAGAGGGAGGAGAGACAGAGAGAGAGAGAGAGAAACAGAGAGACAGACACAGAGAGAGACAGAGAGAGAGAGGGAGGGAGGGAGGGAGGGAGGGAGGGAAGGACAGACAGAAACACAGACAGAGAGAGAGAGAGACAGACAGACAGAAAGAGAGACAGAGAGATAGAGAAAGACAAACACAGAGAGAGACAGAGACAGACAGAGACAGAGTGAGACAGAGAGAGAAAGAGACAGAGAGACAGAGACAGAAAGAGAAAGAGAGACAGAGAAAGAGAGAGACAGAGACAGAGAGACACAGAGAGAAAGACAGACAGAGTGAGAGTGAGAGTGAGAGAAGAGACAGGGACAGAGAGACAGAGGGGGGGAGAGAAAGAGACAGACAGAAAGAGAGAGAGACAGAGAGACAGAGAAAGACAGACAGACACACACACACACACAGAGACAAGAGACAGACAAGAGACAGAGAGGGGGGAGAGACAGAGAGAGACAGAGACACACAGAGAGAGACAGAGAGAGAGAGAGAGAGAGAGAGAGAGAGAGAGAGAGAGAGAGAGAGAGAGAGAGAGAGAGAGAGAGAGAGAGAGAGAGAGAGAGAGAAGAAACAACCAAGAGGACATTGTAAAGAGTTCTACGCTTTAGCAGAAGGGCGAGCATGACAATGGCATTTAGCTAAGGTACCATTGGAGATGATGGGTTTCTAAATGCCCAATGATGGTATCTAAATGCCTTAGATACTCCAAGTGGCACTGGGCTTGGAGACAGAACATGAAGTAGACGGATTTTCAGCACCACTTCACCCATAGCATTTTATATATCACAACTTGAAGATGCCACAAGATATGGAGACGGCCACTCTTCAATATGAGTTTTCTCCAAGCACCTCCACGGGAAAGGTGGATTTACAACGGGGTAGTTTTTTGACCCATCGCTAAACCTATCCTACCAATCTGGTGAGAGCGGGCTCTGAATGTCGCTTAGCAGATCTGGTTCCCCCCTAGCAGATTTTTACCTGCATGCCAATTATGGCATAGATGAAAAACAGCATGGCTATGAGGAGGCACACATATGGCAAGGCCTGGAGGAAAGAAAGAAAAAAGTCGGGAGGTTAGACTTGCCCAGCAGAGCACAGGACATCACAACGTCTGCACAACCGCACGGTTCAGAGCGCTGAAATGTATAGGTAGTCCTCAGCTCAAGGCCACAATTGGGCCCCGAATTCATTGTCTTGGCTTGTCAGGAAAAGAGGATCGCATGACTGTAGGACCCTGCGACTGTCATAAATATGAGTCAGGTGCCAAGTGTCTGAATTTTGATCATGTGACACACACACACACACATCAGAACACTGCGACCATCATAAATATGAGTCAGTTGACAGGCCTTTGAATTTTGATCACATGACCATGGGGATGCTGCAACGGTCATAAGTATGAAAAACAGTCATAAGTCACTATTTTCAGTGCCGCCTAGATCACTTTTCTCCTTGACGATGTAACTTCGAATGCTCATTAAACCGTTGTAAATCGAGGACTGCCTGTATGTCTCTGTGAATTTTTAATGCACCTTTTTAAAAAAAAATGTTGTGTGTTGTTTTTTGTTTTGCTTTGTTCCTGCTGTCAGTGTATTCATGACTGGCAGAGACATGGTAACAAGGTCAGCCAATGAATAGGGCTTAGTAACAAGGTCAGCCAATGGGAGCTGAGACAGTAAGGAGCCTGGGCGTGGCTTAGCTGTGCTTAGCTCTGAGTGCTGTGCTGAGAATTGAAACTGAAACTCTTCTCTCCTCTGCCTGTGTTTGCTTGTCATCTCTACCTCTTTGGAAGAACCACTCTTGGTATTGTATATACGTCTCATGCGTTATTATGTATATAAAGAGAAGTTAATGAATCCTGTTGCATCAGTTACCTCTGTGTGCTTTCTGGATTTGATTGCTGCAACAAACTCTGACACCTTCTAAGTGATCTTTTTTAAAAAAAATAAAAATAGAAAATAGAAATCTGGAAGCCAATCGAAATGGGCAGCACTCCCCGCCATCCAAAGCCCTCACCTTGAAGGACTGGACAAAAGTCCACAGCAGAATCCGTATGGTGTAGCCCTGACGGAGAAGCTTAATCAGTCGGGCTGCCCGGAAAAGTCGGAGGAAGCTCAGGTTAATGAAATTATCCTGCAGAGAAAAGAAAAAAATGTGCATCGTTCAGATGTCAGGCAGGATCGAAAAGCGCAACCCACAAAATAAAATAAAATAAAATAAAATAAAATAACCGACTTTGTGTTCTAAGCAGCAAGTTCGGCCTCCAAAAAAACTTTCGAAAAAGAAGTTTTTGTCAATGCGAGTAACTCCTCATGCAGAACACCTGAGGAATCCCCCTCTTTCCCCATGAACCCTTCCTTCAGCTACGGGGAAGAGGGGGGGGCGAAAAGAGGGTGAAAGAGGGAAGCTGTCTTTGCAAGAGATTGTAGTTGTCTCTTTTGGGGTTCATCCTTGAAGTAGGTTCTAGTTTGGAAGAGTGGGCAATGAACCTTTAGTGGACACAAAGGACCATCATGAAAGTCAATCATTTGTGATGGGCTTCTTCTACATCAAGAGGGGATAGAGAGATGATAGCTGGAGAGCTGGAGAGAGAGAGAGAGATGATAGATGGAGGGACAGACAAACAGACAGACAGACAATAAATAGATGATAGATAGATAGATAGATAGATAGATAGATAGATAGATAGATAGATAGATAGATAGATAGATAGATAGATAGAATAGATGGATGGACAGACAGGCAGACAGACAATAAATAGATGATAGATAGATAGATAGATAGATAGATAGATAGATAGATAGATAGATAGATAGATAGATAGATAGATAGATGCCTATTTTGATCAGTGACCAGATAAATAAAGCACTGGTCAGGCAAAATCTTTTGATTTAAAAAGATTAAATCAAGATCTGAATCTTAGTGGCAGCTTCTCAGAAGCCTCCTAGAAAAAATTGTGTTACATATAGAGTTGTGCAGCGGAGAGAATTTAGAACTAAGGAAAGAGAAAGCTTAGGAAAATACTTTGCTGGGCCATTGGGCGCTCTGGAACTCAGCCACTTTATCTCCGTAGAGAGTAAGGAAATGGAGAGATGCAAGCCCTGTTGCCAAGGCAACCAGGGGGCAAAGCATCTTTTTGGTCCACAACTGTCAAATAGCATTTGGAAGTGGATTGGACAGATTCTACCCTAATTCGGTGGAGATCAGTTACTTATAAGACAAGAGTCATAATTTCTGGATCATGTGTGACCTTCTTTCTGGTGGCCATCTAGGATTGTCTAACCATCTGATTGTCCACATATATCCCCAAATGGAGATGGAGGAGGAGGAGGAGGAGGAGGAGGAGGAGAAAGGGGCAATTATGAAAAACATAATCAGACTTTTAAGATCCTGTTATATCCAATCTCAAGGGAAGTCACTGTAGCCTTCCTGTGGAATTGATTGATTGCTCCAGTCTGTCCAGTGGATCTGATAATGTCAACCTATCTGAGGATTACTGGGAAGATCAACTACGGCGGAAGAAGAACGAACCATAGATTTCATCTTAAACCCTCGGACAATAGGCAGAGTATAAACACTATTAAACCTCCATAAATGCATCATTGAGCTGGACAGCTTTCAAAAAAACTAAGCAAGGAAGAAGCTCAGTGTTATGTTTTAAGTCTGGATTCCCTTCAAGGTTTTCACATACATTTAACTCAATTTTTTTATATTTCATTTTTCAAGCTTAAAGTAAAAAAACCCCCCAAAACCCAAAGATTTATTTCTTAAAACTCCCCCATCCTGGTCAAGAAAAAAGCATCATCAACTTTTCCATGGATCCCGATGCATCAAAAAGGAAAATGTGATTGATTTCATTTCAATTTCCTTTCCCCTGTTCAGCGAACCAACGTGGAGAAAAATGGTAATTTGGGATGCATGGTTTTAACCAGGGGTCTCCAACTTTGGCATGGAGGACTTTGCTGGTTGGGGAATTCTGAGAGTTGAAGTCCACCAGGCTTAAAGTTGCCAAGGTTGGAGATCCCTGGTTTAAATAAAGCATGTTCGGCACACACAGATGAGGAAGGAATGGATATAAATCTAAGAGCGGAAGAGTTTGGATTGCGTATGAATTGAATGAATTCAATTCATGAATTGAATTAATGAAAAGGGTCCAAGCATGAAAAACAGAATGACAGAGTTGGAAGGGACCTTGGAAGTCATCTAGTCCAGCTCCCTGCCTAGGCAGGAAACCCTACACCACTTCAGCCATATGGTTATCCAACATCTTCTTTAAAAACTTCCAGTTGTTGGAGCAAACATTCCGAATGTGGAAAGGAGATCAAAAATTTGGAAGAGATCTACAAGGAGAGGAAACGGAATTAAATGTGAAGGCAAGGAAGGGATTTGGGTGGAATTGAAGTGAAGGGATGCTGGAAGGAGCAGCTTAGAGATGTGTGTATTGATGACAGCAATGTGCTACAGAGTGGATACGAAACCAACGTCATGAAGGTAGGGTTCCTTGGTGAACGGGTCTGTGAAGGAAACCTCCAGGCTTGGTCACTGCAAGGGTGAAGATTTGACTGTATGCCAAACCCACAAGTGTATTAAGTGTGCATCGGAGAGTTTAGCAAGATTCATTCATTCATTCATTCATTCATTCATTCATTCATTCATTCATTCAATCCATCAATCAATCAGAGAACAGAGCTTGAAGGGACCTTGGACGTCTTTTTAGTCCAACCCCCTGGTCAAGAAGGAGACCTTTACAGAATCACTGAGTTGGAAAGGACCTTGGAGGTTCTTCATTGAATACATTGAAAAATGGTTGGGTTGACAGGAAGGAGGGGAGTTAAGAAAGGCGTGGCTGGATGGAGCTGATAATCCTGAAAAAAGAGTGAAGTGAAATGTTGAAAGGACAAAGCAGCAGATGACACGGTGGAAGGTTGGAAGGAAAGGAGAGACAAGAAGGGATAGAGTGGATGGGATGACATGAATTAGCCGAGCTGTGTTTTCTTTCCTTTCTCTTTAATTGCTTTGGCGCAGACATATTTCATTTCTTTCCCGGGCTTTGTATGGGTCCTGCTTGCTCATCAAAAGGACTTGTGTGATGGGTATGTTTTTACGGAAGCCCTCCTAAGCTTTCCTCTCCAGCAGAGGGAAGGACATCAGAGGAGAGAGGGACCTGGTAGGTGTAATTTAGCAGGCCGAAACTTTGCTTTCCATCATCCCACCATCTTTTTAACAGATGCTTGACCGCATGAAAAACTGACCCGTCCCCACCATCAACGCGTAAGTTGAGTGTACAAAAGCTGATTCATTATCCGGTCATTGCTTTGGGAGCATCCAAGCCAACCATGCTACATTCTGGGGGTGCCAAAACTCGAGGGATTCAGCCACAGGCATGCAATCAGCTCGGCCGCCATTTTGTTTCAGTTGGGGTTTTAAAGAAAAAGGGGAAATCGGAATTGGCTGGGTGCAACCCATGACATCATGGCACCCAATTCTCAAACAAAGAGGGGAAAAAAGAGCCAGGTGTCAAATCGAGAGGCCCGACTAACAATTCAAAACACCACCGCAAGGAAAATCACAGACAACGTCAAGCAACAAGCAGCCAATTATTCTCCCTGGGTTGATGTGGCAAGAGCCCCCCCACCCCCTGAAAAAAATCCCAAATTAAAGAGAAGGAAAGCAAACGAAACAGCGAACAAAAAAAAATCCTTAAAAGCAGACGATTGAAAAAAAAATTTAAACCCCCCCCCCCCAAAAAAAAATTCAATGAAACCAACCGTATCCTATATGAGATGTTTTCATGGATGAATTGTGATTTGCAAGGATTTTTGAGTTTTAGCATTATTATTATTATTTTTTAAAAGAGAGGTTTTATTTTGGAGCAGGAGGCAGACAACAGGCAGATGCAGACATGATGGTGGTGTTTTTCGGGTGGTGTATGTTGATCGAATGGCATGATTCAGCAGGAAAAAAGAAAACACACACAAACACGAAACAGAAACAGAAAGAGAAAATGAGTCATTCGGCTGTAGCAAAGAGCAGAAACACGAATGATTGTAATAGAGAGTGGAGGGGTGTGGGGGAAATTAGAGGTTTATGAAAAGAAGTGATTTTTCTAACAATGAGCAACCCTGCAAAGAAACACAGTGAGGTGAATTATTTGCATTTCACACTGTAATGCAAATTCATGGACATTTTGCAAGCACTTTAATTTGTCTTTCTTTTTTTTTTTAAATTCCCAGGCAAAGCTAAAAAATGCCAGTTTCAACAGTTTTGGGTTCAACAAAAGGGAAAGTGAATTTAGCAACCCCCTGCAGCCGCCTTAAGGGTCTTGTAAGATGAATCAATAATTAGCAATAGTGGTAGCACTTAGACTTATATACCGCTTCACAGTGCTTTTACAGACCTCTCTAAGCGGTTTACAGAGTGCCCCTCAACAATCGGGGTCCTCATTTTACCCACCTCAAAAGGATAGGAGGCTGAGTCAACCTTGAGCCTGGTGAGATTTGAACTGCCAAATTGCAGGCAGCCAGCAGTCAGCAGAAGTAGCCTGCAATACTGCATTCTAACCACTGCGCCACCAAAAAGCTAAAACTCCTATAAACTCATAGATGTCACTTTTATCATGTGCATTGTTTAAAAAAATCCCTGATTTTTAATCCAGCCATTCAAATCTTACTCTTCCTGGCTGTTTTTTTTAAAATTTAATTTAATTTATGTGCCGCCCTTCTCCGGAGACTCAGGGCGGTTTACAATGCATTAAGCATCAGCAATTGAACTGATGATAAACTTATAACTTTAACCATTGAAGGGGGCAGACGACACATCAGTTCTTCCCTGACGATGCAAGAGCTTATGTTTGTGAAGTGGGAAGAAAAACTGGCATGGTTGTGTTTGCCTGCAGAAGTTAAAACAAAAACAAAAACACAACCACAACCCAACAACCACAGAGAGCAAGAAAGAAGAGAATTGGTAGCACTGGCCAAAGAAACCTGTACAGCTACAGAATCAAAGGAAAACAAAATTCTTTGATGTATTTTCTTTGGTTCTGCTGATGGCTAAACGTCTCTTAGGTGTATAGAGAATAAAGGTCTATAGCCAGGTGGGGAAGGGTGCACCCGGAGGCTCCAACTGGTACAGAATGCGGCTGCGCGGGGGATTATGGGAGCGTCGGGGCGCTCCCACGTGACACCTCTCCTGCGCGAGCTGCATTGGTTGCCGGTGGACTTCCAGGTGCGTTTCAAGGTGTTGGTAATCACCTTTAAAGCGCTCCATGGCTTAGGGCCAGGGTACTTACGGGACCGCCTTCTGCCGCCAATTGCCTCCCACCGGCCGGTTCGCTCCCACAGAGAGGGCCTCCTCAGGGTGCCGTCAGCCAGACAATGCCGGCTGGCGACCCCCAGGGGGAGAGCGTTCTCTGTGGCAGCCCCTACCCTCTGGAACGATCTTCCTCCAGAACTGAGAATAATCTCCGACCTCCGGACGTTTCGTCGGGCCCTAAAAACTCATCTTTTTCAACTTGCCGGTTTAGCCTGATCCCTGTTGAATTTTTAAAATTTTTAATGTTTGTAGAGTTGCTGCATTTTAATATTTATTTTGTTTTAATTCTCAGCCAAACATGTATGTGTTTTAAAAATTTTTAACTTTTATGTAGTGAATTTTTTATTCGGCTGTTCACTGCCCTGAGTCCGTTAGGAGAAGGTCGGTATATAAATCTAATAAATAAATAAATAAATAAATAAAATATGGAGGAAGGCCCTACTTTTGGATTTCAGGGTGAGGAGAAAAATGCCTCATCTTCCAGAAGTTCCTTCAGGCGGCTTGTAGAGTAGGAGAGCAGGCAGAGCTGGGAGGCAGAGTTAAGCAGGTCATTAGCTTAGAGTCGTTGTGTTCCCACAAGCACTCCAAATCTAATTCCTGCTGAATTCCCTTGATCCTTATCCGATGCCAATTTAGTGTTGAACTTAAATTTTCTATGCTGCAACCTAATGGATGGTCCTTAATATTCTTTGTGCCTGACGGCGCCTTTTAAATTGCAGGGACCCACATCCGGACCATCCAAAAGCCTCACACCAGGGATTAAAGCATGATAGCTATGGATTAGCAGCTGAGATGGGCGGGGGAGGAGAATTAATGTTGCTCCCAAATCATCCTGCCCTCCATTGTTTTAAGATAGCAAGAGACTTACCGCTTCACAAAGCTTTTACAGCCCTCTCTAAGCGGTTTACAGAGTCAGCCTATTGCCCCCCCCCCAACAATCTGAGTCCTCATCTGACCCACCTCAAACTGCCAAACTGCAGTCAGCCAGCAGTCAGCAGAAGTAGCCTGCAGTACTGCATTCTAACCACTGTGCCACCATGGCTCATGCTTTAGAATATATATTTTATGGCATGTTATAGCTTACTTTAGCATTAAGAAGGGTAGTAGGCTGGACCCGTTCTTTATGTTGTGTGGGAAGCCAGAAACCTACAACCAGGGGTGGGGTTTGCAGGCGTTCGGTAGAACCTCTAGCTAAGATTGTGTGCAGTTTGGAGAACCCCCAAATCCATTCCTGGCTGGCCCCGCCCACCCCACTCCGCCCCTCCCAGGAGTCCCCACGCAGCCTGTTTTGGATGCAGGTAAGTGAAGGGCGCGCATGGAGGCTCAGGGAGGGCGAAAAACAGGCCTACCAGAAATTCAGAAAGGCTGGAAACAGGCTCCGACTAATTGACTCACGAGCCTCGAGCCAAGTTTCAAAAAAAACCTAGTTATTTATTAGAAGCAACATGTCGGCAGCTTCCCAAGTGTAGTCAACTCTGCCACACGTAATTTATGGCTCAACTATGACCCTGTTTTCCCCCCCCCACACACACACACACTCCTCTCAAGGTGTGTCATAAATCACATTCTCCAACGAGGCACTTTCGCAGGCTGTAGAAACCACGCCTCACAAACTGACTCTGGTAATCTGAGATTCAACCTTGGAGGAAGGTATGCGTGGAATGTGCTTGTGAACGTGGCTGCTGAACTGCTCTGACAGATCTCCCCCTTTTCTGCCGAGAAAGGACTCGAGAGCAGACTAGAAATGTTTTGCGAGTTGACACAAAGATTCCACCATAGGATTCATCACCAAACGTACCCCATGACTGAGTCAAGTCATGACCTTGCTGAAGAATTCACACATCGCATTAAACTTGATCAGGAGTGGCAACCGATTGTCGTGCAACTCCATCTGGTCTGCTTAACGTTACAGGCCGGCATCACACAAACTCAGAAAAATGAATTAATTCAGTAACCTCGGTAAGCATCTTGCACGAACACAACCAGACCAAGCTGTTGTTACACGGAGGGCAGAAGGAAGAAGCGACTATAATAAACCTCAGTGTCAAAGGCTACTCACAGAGTCAGGATTAAGGAAGCTAAATGAGATTTAAATTAATTCAAACCCTATCCAACGCATTGTGCGTGATTAATGCAGCCGTTGGGTGGCATTTGAATCTTTCTCTCATGTCAAACGTTATAACCTTTGGAAGTTGTTGTTAGTTGAGAAGTCATGTCTGACCCATTGTGACCCCATGGACAACGTTCCTCTAGGCCTTCCTGTCCTCTACCAACCCCCAGAGTCCATTTAAGCTGACGCTGACTGCTTCAATGACTCCATCCTGCCACCTCCTTCTCTGCCATCCCCTTCTTCTTTTGCCCTCCATCGTTCCCAGCATTAGGCTCTTCTCCAGGGAGTCCTTCCTTCTCATTAGGTGGTCAATGTATTTGAGTTTCATCTTCAGGATCTGGCCTTTTAAAGAGCAGTCAGGGTTGATCTCCTCTAGGACTGACCGATATCGTCACCGCTATCGGCTCAGCGGAACAGGGAGGAACCCACCACTGATCGGCTCCATCGATTTTCAATTGGGTGAAGGTCTGGGCTATTCCCAGGCCATTCCAGCAGTGGAATATGATTATCTTGAAACTCCCCCCCCAAAAGAAGTGGTGTTATTAGCCATCAAACCTCAAAAATACACTTTTCCCAAAAAGTTTCCACAATTTTGGCCACTACTGTATATAGTGTCCCTTTCAGTTGCAAAAGATTGACGTAGCATCCTTTAAAACCAACACCTTAAGTTTCCAAAAGATATACAACCTTGAACATTAAAAGAGAAGAACCTTAGGACATAATTCAGGTTGTCCAAATATCTGAAATATGGACTTGATATAGACTGGGAAGTATTTTCCTAGAAGTCTCTAAAGTGGGTCTTAGCAAAGCTGGAGATAAGTCATGGAACTTAGTACAGGCTGGGAACCATAGTTTCCTTACTTTCTCCCAACAAGGAGAAAAGCCAGAAGTCCCAATATGGAATCCGGTTGGAAAAAGGAACAAGAAAGCTCAAACTCAATCATCCAACACTGATCTTCTTGTTCCTGGGAGCATGGGAACTCTGATATTTCAGATGCTGCTGAACCATGGTAGAAGACCCAGGCAATCTGGCCAAGTGTTCATTGTAGATGCTGTCCTCCAGATGTCATCTAGCAACATCTGGAGGACCACATATTGCCCATCTGGGCCTTAAGTAATAGATGTTGACCATAATTAATTGTGTCAAGCATGATAGACCCAAAATCAGGAACTCTCCAAAATCCCTTTGAGGTCAAACATAAATATGGAGAACAAAAGAGAGGAGAATTAGAACACCTCGTCATATTTATTCTATTCTGAAGCAGTTCAAGGTGTATCTTTATCACTTACCCATCTCCATATTAGTCTTAGTATCCCAAAAGTTACAATTCGCTTAAGACGTCTACCTAAAAGATTTTCTAGATCCCTCCCCCTGGTTTGCTAACGTAAGACAAGTCTCCAATTGGTACTCACCGCAATCTCTGTGACTAAAATATCAGTAATACTTCCCAAGACTGTGACGAAATCAAAAATGTTCCAGGCATCACGAAAATAATTCTGGAAGAGAAAAGGGAAAATTCTTCAGATCCCTTTCAAAGCTCTTGACCAAAAGGAAGCAACAATGGAGTGATACAGAATTCAGAAGTAGAGCTACTTGGAAACAAGGTGGGAGACTGAGCTGCTCCAACATCCAAGGATAGGATAGGATAGGATAGGTAACAGTAGGGTAGGATAGGGTAGAGTAGGGTAAAGAGTAGAGTAGAGTAGAGTAGAGTAGAGTAGAGTAGAGTAGAGTAGAGTAGAGTAGAGTAGAGTAGAGTAGAGTAGAGTAGAGTAGAGCAGAGCAGAGCAGAGAATAGTGATTAGAAATTAGAGATTAGAGATTAGAAATTAGACTAGAGAATAGAATAGAGAATAGAATACAATAGATAATGTAGAATATAGAATAGGATGGGACAGGACGGGACGGGACAGGACGGGACAGGACGGGACAAGATAGGATAGGATAGGATAAATACAGGGGTGAAATTCAGCAGGTTCTGACAGGTTCTGGAGAACCGGTAGTGGAAATTTTGAGTAGTTCACAGAACTGGCAAATGCCACCTCTGGCTGGCCCCAGAGTGGGGTGGGAATGGGGATTTTGCAATATCCTTCCCCCAGGAGTGGGGAGGGAATGGGGATTTTACAGTATCCTTCCCCTGGAGTGGGGAGGGAATGGGGATTTTGCAGTATCCTTCCCCTGCCACGCCCACGAAACCAAGCCCACAGAACCAATAGTAAAAAAAATTGAATTTCACCACTGGATAAATAGTAATATGGAATATGGAGAACGATAGAATGGAATATGGAATATGGAATATGGAATATGGAATATGGAATGGGAATGGGAATGGGAATGGGAATAGGATAGGATAGGATAGGATAGGATAGGATAGGATAGGATAGAATAGAATAGAATAGAATAGAATAGAATAGAATAGAATAGAATAGAATAGAATAGAATAGAATAGAATAGAATAGAATAGAATAGAATATTTGGAAATGAACATGGAAAGTGAGAACTTCAGTTTAATTTGGAAAGTGAGAACTTGACTTTGACAGTGAAGACATAAAATTCGTACCAATGCACCAAAGGCGATGATCTTCAAGATACATTCCAGTGAAAACATGGAGGTGAAGACAATATTGAGGCATTTCAGCATATCTTCGTAGGGTTCGGGGGCACCATAGAACTAAATTAAGGAGGTGTAGGGGAGAAAAGTCAAGTTGCAGCAAGCAGAAAAATAGATCAAGATTACCCCAAACAGGAGTCCCTCACGAATCACCCCAGATGTTGCTAACCTTCATCATGAGGACGATGGTATTCAGGGCAATCAGGACCATGATAAAGTACTCAAAAGGAAGAGACACCACAAATTTCCACATCCTGTACTGGAACGACTGCTTGTTTTGGGGCATATAGCGGGTTAAAGGCTTGGCACTGATGGCAAAATCTATGCAGGCTCTCTGCAAGGGAAGAGAAAACAGCAACGTGGAAAGAGAAAGTCACAAGAACACAATCTCACTGTCAACTTGCTAAAGCTTTCAAGTTGCCATGAGCAGGAGGGAGGGAGAACTGATAGAGCTGATTGACTAACTGAAGTTACATTCCATACATGCTTCCTGACCGCAATCAGAGGGAGGGTGTTGAATTTCACAGCCTGCTAAAGTGGTTAATTGGAGAATGTAATTTATGACATGGCCAGGGAGGAGGGGAGAGACAAGGTCATAGGGGAACGTAAACCTATGTGGGATTAGTTCTAACTGCATCCAAGTATTGCCGGAATGGTGCTCCTAATAAATGACTATTTCTTTTGAAATTTGGCTCATGGCTCATGAATTAATTAGGGCATCTTTCGGAAACTTCACACTCACTTCTGCTTCCTCCTGGTCTTCTTCCAAAGCAAGGGTGTCAAACTCAATTTCATTGAGGGCCACATGAGGGTTGTGTTTCATCCGGGGTGTGTGTGTGTGATTAGGGTGGACGTTGCCAGCATGACATCACTCGTGTCGTGGGAGGGCACCTGTGGTAGCCCAAGCTGTCTGCCAATGAAAATGGGGCTCCAGAGCTCCGTTTTTGGCTGCGACAGCCTCCTGCAACCCTCTGCCAGAGAAAACGGAGCTTGAGGTGGCCTCATGCAGCCCTCATGAGCTTCGTTTTCGCTGGCATAGGCATCATGGGCTTGGTTTTTCACTATTTCCAGGGTGGGTGCTGGGGGTTCAGGAGAACCTCTAGCTAAGATTCTGTGCAGTTCAGAGAACCCTCAAATCCCACTCTTGGCTGGCCCCGCCCTGCCCACCCCTCCTAGGAATCCTGTTTTGGATGCAGGTAAGTGCAGGGCACACATGGAGGCTCAGAGAGGGCGAAAAATGGGCCTACCGGAAGTTCAGAAAGGGAGGAAACGGGCCCATTTCCAGCCTCCAGAGGGCCTCCGGAGCCTGGGGAGGCCATTTCACCCTTCCAGAGGCTCAAGAAAAGCCTCCAGAGCGCGGGGAGGGCAAAAATGCCTCCCATTATAGTGCAGGAGGCCGATTAGGCCACGCCCACCATAGCCACACCCACCCAGCAACCAGGCAGAGAACCCCTCGCTAAAATTTTGAAGCCCACCCCTGGCCCCACGGGCCAGATCTAAGCACTCCATGGGCCAGATCTGTCCACCGTGCCTTGACTTTGACACCGCTGTTCCAAATCATCAGATCTTTGGACTTGCAATTAGAGCAAATAGTTAGTTACACATTTCATGTCATGATCTAATTGGCCTTAAGATGTTAGTCGATCTCTACAGCTGGCCCAACAGCATGGGTGAAACAAAAAAACTTGGAAACTTAGGCATGATTCTCTCCCGCAAAATGGTCTGAAACCTTTTACCACTCAATGTTCAAACTCAACCACATAATTCTAGAGAAAGGGGAACCGGTGTGCACCACTTCTCCGATCAGAGCAAGTACCTCGTTTTTCTCCAGGCTGCATTCAGACATCACTTTGTCGCCCTGTTCTTGGAAGGTGATGATGATCAAAGCTACGAAGATATTCACAAAGAAAAACGGGAAGACGACAAAATAGACGACATAAAAGATCGACATCTCCATCCGGTAGCCAGGACTTGGCCCTTGGTTTTCATACGTTGCATCAACAGAGTGCTTCAAAACACTGCGGAAGGAAGGAAGGAAGGAAGGAAGGAAGGAAGGAAGGAAGGAAGGAAGGAAGGAAGGAAGGAAGGAAGGGGAGATGAGATCAAGGTAAGGCTTCAAATTCAGAAAAAAAGGTTTTCTCATGCTTTACAAGACTGCAATTAGGAATAAAGCCAAGGATGACCAAGATCGCAAACTTACGTGGGCCATCCTTCTCCAGTGGAGACTGTGAACAGGGTCAATAGAGCCCAGAGAACGTTGTCATAGTGAAAATCGTATTTTTTCCATTGTCTGGGCTGAGCTTCCACTTCATCCTTCTCGTAAGCCAGATATTGGCCTCTGGAAGAGACAAAACATGGTGTTTAAACAAGCCAAATATCCACGCCTGTCAAAATGGAGGATTGGTTCTCTCAACAGTGTTTTCACGAGCAATGCCCTGATTAAAATTATTGGCGTAGCTCATACAGGTGTAGAGAACTGCAACACCGCCTCGATCTGAATTGTTTGGAATTGATCTGATTATTTGGGATTGATCTGAATTATTTGGGATTGATCTGAATTGTTTGGGATTGATCTGAATTATTTGGGATTGATCTGAATTATTTGGAATTGATCTGAATTGTTTAGGATTGATCTGAATTGTTTGGAATTGATCTGAATTATTTGGGATTGATCTGAATTATTTGGGATTGATCTGAATTGTTTGGAATTGAAAATGCCCCTTTTTAGCACCAAGGACTCAGCTTCAAACCCAAAATGAACTTTCCTCAAACATTTGAGCGCCAAACAAAACATTTCACATTGAAAACAGCTGCATCGAGCTTAACATACATCCAAAACGCTCAAAACCAGCCCCTTTTAACTATTTTCCACCGAAAATCAGATACTTTGCAACTCAGCAGTGAAGGGTCTCTGGGTAAATTTAAGGGCTCCAAATGACCCTTGAGTTCTTCACCAAAATAAGGAAACTCTCTAAAATAGGAAGGATATTAAACCTATCTAAGCGTTCCTGTATCATTTTGGGAGAGGTGTGTGAAGAACAGTCATTCCATCTATTTCTCCTACCGATTTTGCATTGTTTCCTGAAGTAAATTGGAATTGGGTATGTCTACATTAATGAAAAGAAGGACTAGGGGTGTCACAATAGCAGTGTTCCAGTATTTGGCCACAAAGAAGAGGGAGTCAAGCTGTTCTCCAAAGCACCTGAAGGCAGGATAAGAAGCAATGGATGGAAACCAATCAAGGAGAGAAGCAACCTAGAACTAAGGAGAAATTTCCTTTTTACTTTGGAGGGGAGTAGTTTTACTTTGGAGGTTGGGAGTAAGTGACGAGGGATATCGCCTTGACCAGAAGACTCTCTTCTTCTTCAGCGTTTGGTCAGGATGAACACGCCCATCTCAAACGATGATTTAAGCATCCACTTCACCTCAACGCTAATGGCCTTCATACGGACAGCCCTGGACATCAAACTTGCATCAGATAAGGGGATGGCTGTCTAGATGACCGCCAAGGTCCCTTCCGACTCTATTCTGGTTTGTTTATTTTTTTGCTGTTATTAAAGAATTAAGCCAGTAAGAACTAGATTTTTTCGGGGTGGTGGTTTATTAAACAGGACAGCGATACATATCTTAGAAGAAACTAAAGCAAGGTGCAGCTATCACTAAGGAAATAAATCTCAAGGAAAAGGGAAGACCATGCCCAAGGGAGAAAATTCAGATTCATGGGTCAATAATTTAGATGACCAAGGTCTTCTTCTACTACATATTCAGCATCAGACTAAAGTTACAAGAAGTTTGGGATATGGAGCCATGCAGATCTGGTTGTAACACATTTTCTGCTGATAGATATGACCTAACATAGAGGAAGAGGAAGTGGGTACTCTTACAGCTTATATTATAGATAGAACAATGAATCAGTGGGACGACTTGCCTCCAGAAGTTGTGAATGCTCCCACACTGGAAGTTTTTAAGAAGAGGTTGGATAACCATTTGTCTGAAGTGGTGTAGGGTTTCCTGCCTAAGCGGGGGGATGGACTAGAAGACCTCCAAGGTCCCTTCCAACTCTGTTATTCTGTTATGGAAAGTCCTGGAGCGCTCAACGTTTGTCGGACTGTTTTGCATTTTTAATAAAGATATGGTTGTTTTTCTTCCCTTTTTTTTTTTGTAAAAAAGATATTAATATCTCCTCTGGCTACATGGAGATCTGGAAGCCTTTGCATCCACTCCGCTCCAGCCCTGCCCTAACCTGCCATTAGATTGTGGCACCTGCAGTCTTTCTCCAAGTCCTTCGATTCGTCGGTGCAGTAGAAGAACCGGCCTTTGAAAAGCTGCACCGCGATGACGGCGAAGATGAACATGAAGAGCATGTAGACGATGAGGATGTTGAGAACGTTCTTCAGGGAGTTCACCACGCAGTCGAAGACCGCCTGCGCGAAAAGGAGCAAAAAAGACCGTTTCGGAATCAGAAAATCAAGTTCAGATTTCCAACTTACCATTCCTCTGGTACTGTTGTGGTCCGCCTGTGGAGTTGGCAGTGGAGTCAGACAGCGATGAGGCTGAGGAAGAACATGGGACAGTCCTGGAGGCTGGGGAAGGCCCAGATGAGGGCACTGCATCAGAGGTAGAGATGGGACCAGGGCCATCGGGGAGTGATGCGTGGACTCCAGAGCCTCCAGAGGCTGACAGTAGAGAGGCAGAGGAACAGGAGGAGCCTGTTCCTAGTGCACGTATGAGAAGAGCTGCCGGAAGGCAGGAGCAGCTAAAGCAGAGAGGATGACTCGGGAGTAAGGCCAAGAGATGATTGGCCCCTCCCATAAGGCTTAAAAGACCAGCAACGGCTCTTGGCCTCTTTGCCGGAAAACAATGTTGAGAGATTTGCTTCTTGTTTCACTATATTCATTTCTTGTCGGCGTCCTCTGCTTCTGAACTGTTGCCAAGAAAAGCCTTTGGTAGTTTGCCTAATTATCCCAAGGTCAGTGATAAACTGAAGAATGGCATTTTGAAGAATTTGCTTTAATTTAGTTGAACTGTGCTGAGAATGAGTTAATTCTCAGCTGTTCTAATAAAGTCTGCTTGTTTTCGAATTGTTTGTATTTAATACTAAGTATTTGGGCCTGGGTCACAACAGATACCCTGTTTCCCCTAAAATAAGACATCCCTTGATAATAAGCCCAATCAGGCTTTTGGGCACATGGCAATAAGGCCAAGTGTTTATTTCAGGGTTCAAAGAAATATAAGACACGATCTTATTTTCGGGGAAACAGGGTAGTCTTATGTCAGGATAATGATGATTTAAAGCTGAGCAGCTGCTGTAAGGTTGTGGATCAGGATGATGGACTGAGGATGAATCAACAGGGTTATTGCCGCTTTAAGAAGCTGTCTATATAAGGGAGGACATGGGAGGGCGTATCTCTCTCTCCTCGTGTATCACTCTCCTCGTTGTGTTCTATTTGCACTGTAGTTCTCTGTGTAGAGTTGAAGAATGATTGCTTGCCTGGTATGTGCCTACCATATGTATGTATGTATATAGAAGTCTTGTATATAAACCACTATTTGCGAGACAAACCTCCGTGTCCTGTATTTTGCTCTTGGGTTGTCTCGAAATAGTAGTCACGCTGTAAACACTTAAATCAGTGGTATCGCGCACCTGTCGCTATCTTACCTTGAGTTTGGGTAGACGTTTGATGGTTTTCAATGGGCGAAGGACCCGTAGCACGCGGAGGGACTTAATGGTGTTAATATCCTTCCCTTTGTTCCCTCTGCAAAAAATAAAAAATCATGACAGCAAGAAGAGGATTTGGTCCTGGCCCAACTCACTCCAAAGTCCTCACTGCTACAAAAATATATAACATTTCCCCTCCAATCTGCTATATTTTCCCTTTCCTCTCTCTTTAAAAGGAAAAGGTTCCCCTCGCACATATGTGCTACTCGTTCCCGACTCTAGGGGGTGGTGCTCATCTCCGTTTCAAAGCCGAAGAGCCAGCGCTGTCTGAAGACGTCTCCGTGGTCATGTGGCCGGCATGACTGAACGCCAAAGGCGCACGGAACTCTGCTACATTCCCATCAAAGGTGGTCCCTATTTTTCTACTTGCATTTTTTACCTGCTTTCAAACTGCTAGGTTGGCAGAAACTGGGACAAGTAATAGGAGCTCACCCTGTTATGCGGCACTAGGGATTCGAACTGCTGAACTGCTGACCTTTCGATCAACAAGCTCGGTGTCTTAGCCACCGAGCCATCGCGTCCCTTTTTCCTCTTTCTTTGCAGCACCCCAAAATGCAACATTTTCTCTTCTCTTGCAGACAATATGGCACAGAAATCAAGCTCGGAAAACACCATTGAAAGATTCCAATGGCTTTTGATTTTTGTTAATCCTGGAAAAAACTTTCTTTTGTTTTCATGCCGGTATCGTTCTACCCACTTCCACCCCGGTTGCAAACGGCCCAGCCAACAAACGCAAGGCACTCGAATGGTCGACAAACATTCCATCAAATGACATAAAACTGCGCTCAATTTTATCTCATTCGGGAGATTGGAACCAAGCTTGGGAGCTCAAGAGTGGGTGGATTGCTCTGAGATTTTCGCTGTTCTTACTTGTTGACTTAAATAAGCCTTCATTTTGCGTCCATGGCCATACAGGTCTCCTTGAAAAGTGCTACCCAAACTGTACAAAATCTGCACAATTGTTTCTTCCTGGAGAGACAGGAATTTCATCCACAGTTTCAGAGTGGCAATTCATTCCGAGAACAGAATAGGGACCATTTTGCCACACCCAACTTTGCCGGATGGGACAATTTTACAATTCAATTTAATTAATTTTTTTGTCATTGGCGTTTCATTCTGTCCCTCCTTTGGCATCCGTTCTTTAATAGCCATAGCACTTAGACTTATATATATCGCTTCACAGTGCTTTTACAGCCCTCTCTAAAGCGGTTTTACAGAGTCAGGCTATTTCCCCCCCTCCCAACAATCTGGGTTTCTCATTTTGCCAATCTCGAAAGGATGGAAGGCCAAGTCAACCTTGAGCCGGTCAGGATCGAACTGCTGGCAGTTGGCAGAGTTTGCCTGCAATACTGCATTCTAACCAAATGCACCACCACAGTTCTAGTATTTGTAACTGTGAATGGCCATTAAATGAACTGTGGATAGTGGAGAACTACCCTAAAACTCCTCCTTGGCAAAGACCAAGAAGGGGCAGGACCACCCTCCCTGCCCCTAGTTGAAGCGAAACATAGCTCGACTCTCATCTCGCCAAGGTTCCCTGATGGCCATTTCGGATTGCATTCCGCTCAAACCATGCTGAGCCGTGGAATCAACCCACGGGTTACGTGCCTGTCATGAGGAAGCAACGCCAAGATGCTGGGTCAGTCATGCAGAAGAATGAATGTCAAGAAATGGGCATGATGGTTAGACGAGGGACACTTCGGAGATGTAATACATGAATAACAGAGTTGGAAGGGACCTTGTGGGTCATCCAGTCCAACTACCACCACCTTCGGCCCAAGCCACCCTACACCATTTCTGATCAATGGCAGTCCCATCTCTTCTTGATTCTGGAATCCGTGTGGCTTTGCCAAGTAGGTCTTTGGCAGCATGTCAAGGGAGATAAAGGTTGGCGATTATCCCGAAGGACTTCTCCCGAAGGACTTTTTGCAACTAATTGGGACTCGGCTGTGAATGAACGTAATTCACAACTGTTGCAATCAAAGAGGTTTTTGGGACGACTCTTGTGTTTTAATGACTCAGGAAGCCTAGGTCACAACACAGACCTCTTCCTGCAGAAAGCTGAACATCCTCTGGGCTCTGGTGTCTGGCTTGAAATAATTCTGCATTCTTTGGGTCTTGTAATAAGAGGGCAATTTTCTTAAAGGATGCCCCAAAGTTTCTTTTCCGAAAAGCAACTGGACTGTCTTTGTTTTTCCTTGAAAATGTTTCGCTTTTGATCCGAGGAGCTTCTTCATTCTGAAGAACTGAACAGAAGAAGCTTCTGGGATGAGAAGCGAAACATCTTCGAGGAAAAACAAAGAAAGACCAGTTGTTTCTTGGGGGGGGGGGGGCACCTGTGGGAGAATCTCCATAGACTTCCTTAAAGATCCTATTTCTTGATCATACAGGAAGCTCAAACTGCCCAAGGAGCTGCTGATCCAGTTCTACGGAGGAACGATTGAGTCTGTCATCTGCACCTCTATAATTGTCTGGTTTGGTTCTGCAACCCAACAAGACAGACACAGACTTCAGAGGATAATTAGAACTGCAGAAAAAACAATGGCTACCCACCTGCCTTCCATGGAGGATCTGTATCCTGCACGAGTCAAAAAGAGGGCTGTGAAAATATTTACAGACCCCTCGCATCCTGCGCATAAATTGTTTCAACTCCTACCCTCAAAACGACGCTATAGAGCACTGCACACCAGAAAAACTAGACACAAGGACATTTTCTCCCCGGACGCCATCACTCTGCTAAACAAATAATTCCCTCAACACTGTCAAACTAAGTCTGCACTACTATTAATCTTCTCATCGTTCCTATCACCCATCTCCTCCCACTTATGACTGCATGACTGTAACTTATTGCTGTGTTCTTACGATTTATATTGATAGTTTCCTAGTGTGATTCGATTGCATATTTGTATCCTATGACTATTATTAAGTGTTGTACTTTATGATTCTTGACGAACGTATCCTGTCTTTTTATGTACACTGAGAGCCTCTGCACCAAAGACAAATTCCTTGTGTATCCAATCACACTTGGCCAAGAAACAATTCTATTGTAAAACTATGAATTACGTTCAGCAGAATGACTGGACCGGACCTGCCTCTGATCTTCTCATTTCTGCTTTGAGAAAGTTCAATGGTTGTTGAAACAGAGCTCCCAAAGAAAAAAACAGAGGGTGCCCCACTGGTAAGTCATGGTGGGACTTAGACAAGAAAAAAGGGACCCCAACACCTGAAGACTGATGACTATGGGTTGGCCCTTCCTAATTTGGGGGAAATGAGTTCTTTGAGCTTTTGACCAGACTACGAAGAACAAGATGGGTGAGAGCAGTCAATGGAATGATTGTAACATGAATGGACAAGAAGGGTTTTGGCCACGGGCATCCACAGGCAATAACAAGGCCACAAGGGAGAGCAATAATGTATTACCCAATGAAACTCCTACAGAGACGATCCCAGTGAAAGGAAGACACACACAAAAAAAGAGCAGAGTCAGCCACAAGGAAGACAATAATCCAAACAACAACCCCCAAGAACACACACGATGGTTGTGTTTTCAGGAAAGACGCTCCCCTACTCCTATTTGGGGACAAATGGGTGAGAATTTGGGGACCCTCCCGGGTAACCAGGAAGAGTAAAAATACACACTTGTGTTCATTATCACCAAAATAACACATTTTTTTTAAAAAAATTACATTTTACAGAACACAGAATAACAGAGTTGGAAGGGACCTTGGAGGTCTTCTAGTCCAACCCCCTGCTTAGGCAGGAAACCCTACACCACTTCAGACAAATGGTTATCCAACATCTTCTTAAAAACTTCCAGTGTTGGAGCATTTACAACTTCTGGAGGCAAGTTGTTCCACTGATTTATTGTTCTCACAGTCAGGAAATTCCTCCTTAGTTCTAAGTTGCTTCTCTCCTTGATTAGTTTCCACCCATTGCTTCTTGTCCAGCCCTCAGGTGCTTTGGAGAATGTTTTGACTCCCTCTTCTTCGGGGCAGCCCCTCAAATATTGGAAGACTGCTATCATGTCATCCTTAATCCTTCTTTTCATTAAACTAGACATACCCAATTCCTTCAATCGTTCTTCATTATGTTTTAGCCTCAGTCCCCTAATCATCTTTGTTGCTCTTCTCTGCAATTTTTCTAGAGTCTCCACATCTTTTTTACATCGTGGCGACCAAAACTGGATGCACTATCTTGGTTACTTTCAATCTACCTTTATGAGTCCTGATGCAGGGTTGGGATATAAAAGTGAAGAATGGGTTCAAAGCGAAGAGATTCATCCACCCTGTTGGATCAAACCTTTGAAACAATTCCCAATATCCCAAACAAGTTGTGTCTCACAAGTGTTTTCCCTCCATTGGGGCAGAAAAGATGACATAGAAACTACTCTGAACGTTCCGAAGCAGACTACATTTCTACTTCAAATAGTAAGTTTTCTTTTAGCCCAGAAAGATCAACTCCAAAGCAAACATTAGCTCTGCGTTCATCCAAAAACAATTGAGATGGTCAACCTTGTGTGGTGTCTGTAAAACATCCTAAACTTGGTTAGTTTTAGCTTTTTTCCCCCCGGACAAACCCAGCCCAACCCTGAGTGAGTTTGTGATTCAAGAATTTCATTCATTCAGCAAATGAGCCCTGAATATTTCAGAAAACCAGTGAGATGAAAAAGAAAGAAAAGAAGTTACAGGAAAGGGAATTTGTTGCAGATGTCAACGGAACTGGATTCTGATGGCCAGAAAAAACTAATTCCATCGTAGCACAGATGACAATGCCGAACAGAATAAAAACATTTCACTGAGAAGGATAGATTCCCCAAAAGGACATTTAAATATTATAAATAGTTTGTGACAGAATTATTCAGTGGTTTACAATTACAAGGAGTTCCAGGAGGCATTTAAAGAGGGAGGGAGGGAGGGAGGGAGGGAGAGAGCACTAGAGGCACTAAGATATTATCATGATTGACACAGATGGGACCTCAGCAAGTTTGACTAAGCTTTAAGTTCCAGCAAGCCTGATTCCCACTTTAGTTTATGCTAAAAGAAGGAAATGATTCCCCTTCCAGTTGAATCCAACTCTAGAGGGGCGGTGCTCTTCTCTGTTTCTTGGCTGAAGGAGCCAACATTGTCTGAAGACAATTTTGCGTGGCCAGCATGTCTATATAGAATGCTGTTATACCTTCCCACCACTGTGGTACCTATTAATCTACTTGCATTTGCATGCTTCGAACTGCAAGTGAATAGAATAACAGAGTTGGAAGGGACCTTGGAGGTCTTCTAGTCCAACCCCCTGCCCAGGCAGGAAACCCTACACCACTTCAGACAAACAGTTATCCAATCTCTTCTTAAAAACTTCCAGTGTTGGAGTGTTCACAACTTCTGGAGGCAAGTTGTCCCACTGATTAATTGTTCCAACTGTCAGGAAATTGTTTTAACTGTCAGGAAAAGTGGGCAGGAGCTGAGCCGAGAACAGGAGCTCACCCAGTCTCACAGTGTTGGGTCTCCAGCCGACAAGCTCAGTGTCTTTAACACCTCACCGCCACCCACCACCAAAGGATGCTAATGGTAAACGATCTGCTTAGCTTCCATTGAAGGAATCCCTTCCGGCTCACGGAACTCAAATGGGAACTTCTAGGTAAGAAGGGCACTCCCCTCCCCCCCACCAAGCACAGCATCGCTCTGCTTTCCACTTCAGGAAATCAGAGCTCAGGAAGAAAAGCTACTTACGAAAAGGCGAATGCCACAAGAGCTCCACTGACCACAATGAAGTCGAGGATGTTCCAGAGATCGCGGAAATAGGCACCGGGATGCAGCAGGAGTCCCAAGTCAATCATCTTCGGAAGGAAAGAGAGAGAAAGAGAAAAAGACGTGAAGGACGCAGAGAGGAGAAAAACAGGTGGGGAGGGAGAAAGTAGATGTCCCTATTGTTTTTTAATAGTTTGGTGGACTTCAAAAGCACTGGTGATGGTAGCCAATTTGGGCCGTGACACCTCTGCAAGAAAACCACCAAACTCAGAGAGCACCAAGGAACCTACAGTCTTCTTCCTTCTCCTCCTCCTCCTCCTGCTCCTCCTCTTCCTCCTCACAAGCTCCCTTCTCTTCTAGCCCGGATGATGTTATCTAGCTGGGTATTGAAACGTTTGCAAGAAAATCACCAAGCTCAGAGAGCACCCAAGGAATCTACAGTCTTCTTCCACCTCCTTCTCCTCCTCACAAATTCCCTTCTCTTCTAGCAGTGGTGAAATCTTTTTACTACTGGTTCTGTGGGCGTGGCTTGGTGGGCATGGCAGGGGAAGGATACTGCAAAATCTCCATTCCCTCCCCACTCCTGGGGGAAAGATATTGCAAAATCTCCATTCCCACCCCACTCTGGGGCTAGCCAAACTACTCAAAATTTCTGCTACCGGTTCTCCGAACGGCTCAAAATTTCCGCTACAGGTTCTCCAGAACCTGATGGATTTCACCCCCTGTCTTCTAGCACTGATGATGTTATCTACTTGGGTATTGAAATGTTTGCAAGAAAACAAGCAAGCTCAGAGAGCACAAAGGAATCCACAATCCTCCTCCTCCTCCTCCTCCTTTCTCCAAACTCCCATACCTTTCTAGCACTGATGGTATTATCCAGTTGGATAATGAAACATCTGAAAGAAGACAACCAAGCTCAGAGAACATCAAGGACCCCCCTCATTTAAACCCTGAGCTACAAATATTCTCCTTCATTGGTTCATGTGTATTCTTGCAAGTCCTCAAAAATCCACATGGATTTCATGGGAATACAATGATTATAAATATGCAAATAAGTGGTCCAGATATGCTCCTAAGAGATCTGGAGAAAGATTCTTACCTTTATCACCATCTCAAAGGTAAAGACACCTGTAAATATATAATCCAGGTACTTGAGAGCCTGAAAACAGAAGGAGCAGTTCGAAAGTTAAAAGGAGCCAAAGTAAATTAAATCCAAAGAAAAATATATTATAGCAATAGCACTTAGAGATACATATTTATTTATTTATTTATTACATGTATTTATATGCCGCCCTTCTCCCGAAGGACTCAGGGCAGCGGACACAAGTTAAGAAACATGTACAATAAAATCGCATTTTAAATCAAATAACTAATTAATGATAAATAATAAACCCAGAATCAGAGTTAGCCTATTTGCTTGAACAGCCAAGTCTTCAGCTCCCGACGAAAGGAGCGAAGATCAGGAGCCGTCCGGAGCTCGGTATGTAATTCATTCCAGAGAGTGGGAGCACCCACAGAGAATGCCCTACATATCATTTCACAGTGCCTTTACAGCCCTCTCTAAGCGGTTTACAGAGTCAGCCTCTTGCCCCCAACAATCTGGGTCCTCATTTTACCCACCTGGGAAGGATGGAAAGCTGATTCAGCCTGGTGAGTTTTGAACTGTCAAATTCCAGGCAGCCAGCAGGCAGCAGTACCACACTCTAACCACTACGCCACCACGGCTCATTAGATATAAATTATATTCTATATAAAGAATCACATAGATTTCTTCTATTGGGACGTTTCATCATCTGTATTGCTCTAAGATTTGAGACATGCTTCTGTCTTAAAGGATCAGGTTAGGTCTTTTGAAGCATTGAAAGCTGTGGTGGCACAGTGCTTAGAATGCAATATTGCAGGCTAATTCTGCGAACTGCCAGGAGTTCGATCCTGACCGGCTCAAGGTTGACTCAGCCTTCCCTCCTTCCGAGGTGGGTCAAATGAGGACCCGGATTGTTGGGGGCAACAGGCTGACACTGTAAACCATTTAGACAGGACTGTAAAGCACTATGAAGCGGTATATAAGTCTAACTGCTATTGCTACTGGTACCCACTGGTGCTTGATCAGGTATTCTAGACAGAAGTCACTTTTGAGAAACAAACAACTGGCCATTCTTCGAAAGCCACCCATGAAGATCTCAAGAGGCACCCCTATCTTCTAGGAAACGGTGATATGCATTGAAGAGGAATTGCAACCCCTTTCAGATCCATATTTGGCAGCCTGGTTGTCTTGGCAACAGGAATCAGTTCCATCTCCATCCCACACTCAAGCAGCAGAAAACTGCAGGTCGAGGGCCTGAAAACAGGGACCCAAGAAACATGCAGAAGAAGACAAGGTGGAGAGCCGTGGTTGTGCAGTGGTTAGAATGCAGCATTGCAGGCTAATTCGGATGACTGCTGATTGCCAGCAGTTTGGCAGTTCAAGTCCCACCGGCTCAAGTTTGACTCACCCTTCCATCCTTCTGAGTCTAAGGGCTAAATCCTAGTCCTAGTCCTAGTCCTAGTCCTAGTCCTAGTCCTTCCTTCCATGGTGGGGCCGTGGTTAGAATGCAGGATTGCAGGCTGACTCTGCCCACTGCCCGCAGTTTGATCCTGACCAGGTCAAGGTTGACTGAGCCTTCCATCCTTCCAAGGTTGATAAAATGAGGACCCAGATTGTTGGGGGCAACATGCTGACTCTGTAAACCACTTAGAGAGAGAGCTGTAAAATACTATGAAGCGGTATATAAGTCTAAGGGCTATTGCTATTGCTATTGCTATTGCTATTGCTATTGCTATTGCTATTGCTATTCTATTCTATTCTACTCTACCCTACCCTACCCTACCCTACCCTACCCTACCCTACCCTACCCTATTCTACCCTACCCAACTCTACGCTACCCTACCCTACCCTACCCTAAGCAATACGCTGACTCTGTAAACCACTTAGAGAACTTAGAAACTGGTATATAAGTCTAAGTGCTATTGCTATATTCAGATCCACCTCAATGCGGACACCTTCCTCTAGAGCTGGACAGCTTCCCACAACTCATCCTCAACGTGCATCTCTCACCTCATTTCTGGGCGACTCCGCTTGAACAGGGTCCTCGGCAGCTAGGGCGATGCTGCTGAGTGCGATAACGAAGAGGATGACCATCTCAAAGTAACGCATGTTGACAATGTAGTGACAGAGGCACCGGATCCTGCAGAGGAGCCAAAGAGAGCGGTAAGATAGGAAAGGTCAAGGAAGGAGCAGCCCCATCGCACAAGGCCGCATCAAAGCAACCGCATTGGCTATCGGAAAGTTGATATATCATTGGATGGCCAAAGGACAATGTGAAAGGCTGGGGTCAACATTTAGAACACTAGAGTACCCTGTTTCCCCGAAAATAAGACCCAACTGGAAAATAAGTCCTAGCATGATTTTTAAGGACGCTTGTAAAATATAAGCCCTACCCCCAAAATAAGCCCCAGTTAAGATTGTCAGCCACGTGGATTCATTAAGTACCATATTTTCCCCAAAATAAGACCTACCAGAAAAGCCCTAATGCGTCTTTTGGAGCAAAAATTAATATAAGATCCGGTCTTGTTTTTGGGGAAACACGGTAGTTGCGAGGCTCTGGTAGAGCACTGAATGTGATAAACAAGCTTCTGTTGACATGGTATAACAACTTCTTGCGATGTTTGCGTACCCCCTTCCCTGACAAATCAATTCAGCCAGCACTCAACAAGGTGTTGGTCAGGAATCTGATGGGTTTGGTGATTGGTTGAAATGGCAGAACTCAGTAGGCCTTCGAGGCTGTGGAAAGTTCCACAAGAAACTACAAGCCTGTGAGTTAAACCAAAGAAGGGTACTTGAGTCTTTTTTATAACTTCTAAACCTTACCTATTGCCTGATAGATTCCTCATATGTAACCAAGTCAAAGTAAGAAATACCTATCTATCTATCTATCTATCTATCTATCTATCTATCTATCTATCTATCTATCTATCTATCTATATCTATCTATCATCTATCTATCTCATCATCATCTATCAACTACAACTCTCTCTCTATCTATCTATCTAGCCTCGGATTCTTCTTTTGTTGCGGGTGTTACTTGGAACCCTGACATCCATCAATCTATCCATCATCTGTCTGTCTGTCTGTCTGTCTGTCTGTCTATCTATCCTCCGATTCTTTTTTTGTTGGGGGTGTTACTTGGAATCTTGACATCCATCCATCCATCCATCATCTACAACTCTCTCTCTCTCTCTCTCTTCTATCTATCTATAATCTACAATGTATCATCTGCCTGCCTGCCTGCCTGCCCATCATCATCTCTATCTATCTATCTATCTATCTATCTATCTATCTATCTATCTATCTATCTATCTATCTATCTATCTATCTATCATCTCTCTCTCTCTCTCTCTCTCTCTCTCTCTCTCTCTCTCTCTCTCTCCGTCTGTCTGTCTGTCTGTCTGTCTATCTATCTATCTATCTATCTATCTATCTATCCTCCTATTCTTCTTTTGTTGGGGGTGTTACTTGGAATCCTGACATCCATCCATTTATGCCTTACACTGTGTTTGGGGTTCTTCCAACGTAAGGGAGGACCAGTCTTTGTTTGGCTTATCAAGAGACATGAGGGCTCTGTCTCCTTCTTCTTACCAAGACCCTCCTAAATCCCTGCTTAACAAGGGATGACTTACGGGTTGGTTGGGCTTAAGATGAACAAAGAGCTGTAGGGAAGGATCGGTTTGGGTGTACTGTTGGCCATCTCATCTTCAGCATCTATGTCCTTCTTCTCTTCCATTTTGGCTTCAAATTCAACGTTGTTCACTAAAGGGTTGACAAAGATAACACTACATCTCAAAATGAGAGCTTCTGAATAGGGTCGGAGCATAATATTTCGTTGCTGTGGCCAAGAACAAAACAGCCACTTCTGTTTTGTGAATAAAACCCAACTGAACTGGTTGTTTCTTCAATGTATTTGTCCTTGATGGCAATAAGACAGGTTACAAGGCCATCCTATCATTGGCCAGCTACTAACAGGCAGTCCTTGACTTACAACAGTTCGTTTAGTGACCGTTTGAAAGTACCACGGCAAAGTGACTTATGGCTATTTTTCACAATTACGACCATTGGTCATGTGATTTATGTTTGGATGCTTGACAACGGACTCACGTTTATGATGGCTGCAGTGTCCCTGTGTCATGTTTTATTTCCCTTTCGCAATCTTCTGACCAGCAAAGTCCACGGGGAAACCTGATTCACTTAACAACCGCATGTCTCATTTAACAACTGCAGTGATTTGCTTAACAAAGATGGCAAGGAAAGCCGTAAACCGGGACCAAACTCACCTAACAAATTTCTCACTTAGCAACATAGTGATAGCACTTATATACAGCTTCACAGGGTTTTAAAGCCCACTCTAAGCGGTTTACAGAGTCAGCTTATTGCCCCCAGCAATCTGGGTCCTCATTTTACCAGTCTTGGAAGGATGGAAGGCTGAGTCAACTTTGAGCCAGTCAGGATCGAACTGTTGGCAGTGGGCAGAGTTAGCCTGCAGTGCTGCATTCTAACCACTGCCCCACCATGGCAAGGAAGGAAAGAAGGAAAGAAGGAAGGAGGGAGGGAGGGAGGGAGGGAGGGAGGGAGGGAAGGAAAGAAGGAAGGAAGGAAGGAAGGAAGGAAGGAAGGAAGGAAGGAAGGAAGGAAGGAAGGAAGGAAGGAAAGAAGGAGGGCGGGAGGGAGGGAGGGAAGGAAGGAAAGAAGGAAAGAAGGAAAGAAGGAAGGAAGGAAGGAAGGAAGGAAGGAAGGAAGGAAGGAAGGAAGGAAGGAAGGAAGGAAGGAAGGACTAGCAATAGCACTTAGACTTACATACTGCTTCACAGTGCTTTACACCCCTGTAAACCTCTCTAAGCGGTTTACAGAGTCAGCCTCTTGCCCTCCAACAATCTGGCTCCTCATTTTACCCACCTGGGAAGGATGGAAGACTGAGTCAACCTGGAGCCTGGTGAGATTCAAACTCTCAAATTGCAGGCAGCCGGCAGTCAGCAGAAGTAGCCTGCAGTACCGCACTCTACCCACTGCGCCACCTCAGCTCATAAATTCTGGGCTCAAAAGAGCTTCTGATGTTAGAAACACTCACTTGGTATGACGGAAGCCTCCCCGGGGGGAGCGGTGACAGTGACCGGAATGTTGACAGGGACAGATTTGTCCAAAGATGGTTGAGCCATACGAGTGACGTTCTTCTGGTTGTCAGCATCCTCCGGCTGCTCAGGTACCCTCTGCAGACAGGTGCTGGGCAAGGTGTGTAAAGGGACCACGGTCACACTTATGCCTGCCTCGGTGTTACATTGGCTTTCCCTGAAAAGCAAGAAGAAAGTTGAGAATGATCTTATTTCTTCCCATGCAAATGTTCTGGCTCATTGACTTTTATAGCTTCTTTAGCCTAGCAGGACATAGACTTGAAGGATCCTTGGTGAGCTCTGAGCTTGGTTGTTATCTTGCAGACATTTCATGGCCCCACTAGGAAACATCATCAGTGCTAGAAGGGAGTGGGGTGTGTAGAAAAGGAGAAAGGGAAGAGAAGGAGGAGGAGAACTGTGGGATCCCTGGTGTTTTCTGAGCTTAGTAGTTTTCTTGCAGATGTTTCAGGACTCAACTAAAAAACATAATCAGTGCTAGAACGGAGTGGGATTGGAGGAGGAGGAGGAGGAGGAGGAGGAAGAAGATGAGTAGGAGTAGGAAGAAGAAGAAGAAAGGAGGAGGAGGAGAAAAAGGAGGAGGAGGAGGAGGAGGAGGAGGAGGAGGAGGAAGAAGAAGAAGAAGAAGAAGAAGAAGAAGAAGAAGAAGAAGAAGAAGAAGAAGAAGAAGAAATGAGAAGGAGGAAGAAGAGAAGGAGGAAGAAGAAATGAGGAGGAGGAAGAAGACAAGTAGGAGGAGGAAGAAGAAGAAAAGGAGGAGGAGGAGGAGGAGGAGGAGGAGGAGGAGGAGGAGGAGGAGGAAGAAGAAGAAGAAGAAGAAGAAGAAGAAGAAGAAGAAGAAGAAATGAGAAGGAGGAAGAAGACAAGTAGGAGGAGGAAGAAGAAGAAAAGGAGGAGGAGGAGGAGGAGGAGGAGGAGGAGGAGGAGGAGGAGGAGGAGGAGGAGGAGGAGGAGGAGGAAGACAACTGTGGGATCCTCTGAGTTGGTAGGGGTTTTTTTTGCAGATGATTCATTCCCCAACCGATTATGTTACTTAGCACTGATGATGTTACTCAGCTGGGTCGTGAAACGTCTAAAAGAAAACAACCAAACTCAGAGAGCACCAAGGATCCCTCATTTCCAACCTGAGCTGCAAATATTTTTCTTTATTAGTAGAAGATAAACTATAATCTGCTGGAAGTTTCCTCCCAATAATCTTCAATAGATTATAAGGGACTCGGATTCCCTCCTCCTTATTAGAAAATTAGACTTCCAGGGATTGTTGACCATCAACCAGCATGACCATTAGGTGGTAAGAAAAAAAAGCTCTAATTCCTCAGGAACATAATAGATGGCATTAAAAGAAAATGACATCTTACGGGGATTTTGCTGTAAATTTGTATGTTTAAATGCTGCTTATCACAGCAGGTGAACCTTCAGGGAGAAAATAGATTCCACCTCCCAAATCACAAGTCTGTCTTTGATGCCTCACATCTCCCCTGTGTGTACACACACACACACACACACACACAGAGGCATATACACACAGCCTATTGCCACTTTGCATTTGACTCTTGCCATCCAGCCATTATTCTGCAGTTCACTGTGCTTGATGGAATTTGGAGTTTCAAACAGAAATTAAGCTGTCATTTTAAAAATTCAGATGCTAGGTATGGTAGATAGGTAAATTAAAAGGAGCATGGGTGAGCTGAGGAGCCGTATAAATTTATTTGATAAGTAGGAGAGAGAGAGAGAGAGAGAGAGAGAGAGAGAGAGAGAGAGAAACAGAGGAGGAAAAGAGAGAAAAAGAGAGAAAAGAGAGAAAAAGAGAAAAGAAAGAGAGAAAATGAGGAAAAGGAAGAGAAGAAGGAGAAAGAGAGAAAGAGAAAAAGAGAGAAAAAGAAGAAGAGGAAGAGAAGGAGAAAAAGAGAGAGAGAAAAATAGAAAAACAGGAAAAGAGAGGAAAAGAGGAAGAGGAAGAGAAGGAGAGAAATAGAAAAACAGAGAGAAAAAGAGAAAGAAGAAGCGAAGGAGAAGAAGAAAAAAGAGAGAGAGAAATAGAAAAACAGAGAAAGAGAGGAAAAGAGAGAAAAAGAAAAGAGAAAAAAAGAGGAAGAGAAGGGGGAGGGAGGAAGAGCGAGAGAGAGAGGAAGATAAGATCTGAAACACAACTGAAAGAAAGAGGGAGGATGGGATTGTCTGAAGGATTACAGTTACGAATTTCACAAGCTACAAGTGCAGATCAAAACTGCAACTTTACAGCAACCTCTGAAAGGCTTGAAAACCATTCATCACCACAAATTTTGCCAAAAATGCAGGCCAGTGATTTTCAAACGCCAGCCTGTAGAGGAGGCCAGGTTATTGTAAATTGTCACCTGGTGATTTTTGGCAGCAGACCCAGAATTCTCTTTTTTTCTCATTTTCATGACTCAGTGTTCTTATATCTAAGGAACTAGTTTTTGTTTTGTTTTTTTAAAGCAAAACACCCAGAATCTTTACAAGGAGCTTTCCATGTTTTCAATAACTGGTCCACATCCGTTGTTATAAATCCAAGCTCCCCACCACACACCCAGCCCCTCACCCATCCTCTACAGGTCCCTTATCTAGCCAACTCACCTAGGCTGGACGTTCTTGAGATCCTTTGTCCCCAACTCCCCGTCTTTCTCTCCGTTCTCCTTGTCCACTGACTCGTAAGTGGAGAGAGCCTTGTGCCGGATCTTGTGCCGTCTGTGGGGCTCTTCGCCCCCCTCCCCTTTAGAGCCAGGGTCCCCTTCTCGGTTGCCTGGCCTTGACCCTCCTCGGTGACGGGAACGTCGTTCTGTCTTGGTCCCGTTGACGGTCCCGTTGCCTTCTTTGACTTGTCGCTCAACCGGAGGATGTCGATGGCCGCGGTGACGCCGATGTTCCCTCTCAGCACCTTCTTCGATGGACCCCCGGCGGTGGTGATGCCTGCCTCCCTCCTGGCTTCGGTTGCGTTCGCTCTTCCCTTCCTTCCCACCCCCTTCGCCCACCTCTTTGCTACGACTCCGGTGCGGCCGGTGTCGTTCCTCCTTGTTGTTACCACCACCTAGTTCTCCGTTCTCTTCCTTGACGGCACTGCTTTTTTCCATGTCTCCCGTCTTCTCACGATGCCGGTGGTGTTTCCTCACAACCTCGTTGTTCTCCATTGGTGGGGCCTTCACCTGGTCAGAGGCCTCCTGGCCCTCTGCGGGGCTCACGGCGTTGGCGTTACCGCTACGGCCTTCGCTCCTCGGCTCGACCACCAGAGGTCGGTCCATGTGAGTCTTCATATCCGGACGGATGTGGAGGTTGGTTGCATAGCGAACCCTGTCCTCCGGGTCCATCTCGTTGTACAAGGCTTCGCAACTGGTGCGGAAGTTGTAGACCCGGAGCTGGCTGGTTCTCTGTTCCCACACGGATTTCGATTTGGAGGAATTCTGCTGTTTGCTACAGAAGAGAGAGGCAGAGAGAGGAACGTGGAAAAGGAAAGAGAAGAGGGGGAGAGGGGAGGAAAGGAACATGGATTAGAGTTGGAGATGGTACCGTCTTATTTGACAAAGCCAACAACATGACTTTCATCCGGGATTTCTGGCCTCTCAAAGATGAGAGAAAACATTGTCCTGTGGAGATTCTCAGTCATCCAGGTCATGGTTGTCCCAAAGATGCTTTTTTTCAAATGGCAAATTGAGTGGTGTTGACCTAGAGGAGCCTCACAATCAGGAGGCTGTGAGTTCGATCCTAGGTAGATATTTCTCTCTCTGGGCACAATGAGAATATATCTGCTGAATATGACTCTGCATTGGCGACGGGAAAGGCATCCGGCCAGCAAACACTCAGCTCCATTCAGTTACCCAGACTCTACCCCGCAAAGGATTATGGGGTCATTAAAAGATGATGAACTGGACTTCGGTTTTTTCCTTGAAGACATTTTGCTTCTCATCCAAGAAGCCTCTTCAGAACTGAAGAAGCTTCTTGGATGAGAAGCAAAATGTCTTCAAGGAAAAACCAAAGTCCAGTTGACTTTTGAAAAAATGCATCTTTGGAATATTGCCCATAATCAATGACAAGATACACCAAAGCAGATGAATCTAATAAGAAAGGGAAAGCACTAACTTTCCTCAAGCAGTTCTGTACCGTAAAGGAGAATATTTTTGGAGCTTAAGGATGAAATGAGGGCTTCTTGGTGCTCTCTGAGCTTGGTGGTTTTCTCATCGATGTTTTATGACTCAAACTAGTTAACATCATCAGTGCCAGCAAGGCTCAAAGACCCCTCAGATCTCTACAGAATCTCCTACTTTTGAGGATTAACCCATTCCTAGCATATGGGATTCAATGTAACTTCATCATCCTATTTCCCAGCTGCAGAAAACCTTCCTCTAACTCATCTCTTCTTTGATGGAGATTTTGTTGTTGTTGTTGTTGTTGTTGTTATCTCTGGGAATAAATCTCCCAGCATCTACTCTCTCTACACTCTTCAATCATCAGAAAATATCTACAAAGTGGGAACAAGCTTCAGAAGTGAAAATAAATTCTACTCCTAACGAGTTTTTTTGAAGAAAGTGTCGTTTTCTCCCAGGATAGTATATCGGCTGCTATCTCATGCTCAATTGCATCTCACTTTCTGTCCCAAAGGAACATCTGGAACCTATTTTTTTTCCCAAAACAGGTATTTCAGCTACAGCTGGACCACAAAAGATTTTCACAATTCACAAAATCTTCCATTGCTTTCTGTCTGCTGAAAAACTGAATAAGGGATCTCTCCAAACCAGTAGTGGGATTCAAATAATTTAACAACCGGATCTCTGCCCTAATGACCGGCTGCATGGGCGTGGCCAGGATGGGCGTGGCTAGGGTGTGTGTCAGGCACCGCCACCCCCAAGCCCCATTTTGGGCCTAGGAGGCCTCCCTGCACTTAACCGGGAGCCAAAATGAGGCAAGTGGGAAGTCCTCGAAGGGGCGGGGAGAGGCAGAGTCAGACAGCAATTTAACCACCAGTTGGCTCAAACCGGCCCGAACCAACTGAATGCCACCACTGCTCCAAACATCTCCCTTTCACTTTTCAAGGGAAGGACTCCCTCCTCTTCACTCAATATTTATTCATTCATTTATTTATTTATTTATTCAATTTGTATACCGCCCTTCTCCTATTGGACTCAGGGCGGGGCATAGCCAAGAATAAAAACATACCAATACAAAATTTAAAATCAATTAGATTTTAAAACCCCATTACTGAAA